>CAJHQQ010002328.1:0-67303 GCA_905132885.1 Moricandia moricandioides
CGGGGTGATTATACACTTATTTATGTGTCCAAATAAAGCTTCTTGCACCGTGATTCATTTTGGTTTGATTAGAATCAAGAAGAATTTACCAATCTCAAAACAGGATAAACTGGAAATCACTTCTATTAATAGTGGGATAATTTCTTCATCATAACTCCTATGATATTGGTTCAACTTCAGGGTCATTATCCAATTATTTATGAGTCTAAATCAAGCTCTTACATCTTGTTTCATTCTATTTTGATTAGAATCAAGAAGAATTGCCAAATCTCCAAATAGGGTAATCTGGAATCACTTCGGTTGAAAGTGAAATAACTTCATCATCTTAACTCCTATGATATTGGTTCAAGTTCAGGGTGATTATCATTTATTTATGAGTACAAATAAAGCTTCTTATATCTTTATTCATTCTGGTTGATTAGAATCAAGAAGAAATTGCCAAATTTCCAAACATGATAAACTCGAATCACTTCCGTTAAAAGTGGGATAACTTCTTCATCATAACTCCTATGATATTAGTTCACCTTCAGGGTAATTATCCACAGATTTATGAGTTTAAATCAATCTTCTTAGATCGTGATTAATTATGGTTTGATGAGTATCAGGAAGAAATTGACAAAACTCCAAACAGGGTAAACTGGAATCACGTCGGTTGAAAGTGGGATAATTTCTTCATCCTAATTCCTATTATATTGATTAAACTTCAGAGTGATTCTCCACTTATTTATGAGTCTGAAACAAGATTATTACATCGTGATTCATTATAGTTGATTAGAATCAAGAAAAAATTACAAATCTCCAGACAAGGTAAATTGGAATCACTTCGGTTGAATGTGAGATAACTTCTTCATCATAACTCATATGATATTGATTCAACTTCGGGGTGATTATACACTTATTTCTGTGTCCAAATAAAGCTTCTTGCACCGTGATTCATTTTGGTTTGATTAGAATCAAGAAGAAATTACCAAATCTCCAAACAGGATAAACTGGAATCACTTCTATTAATAGTGGGATAATTTCTTCATCATAACTCCTATGATATTGGTTCAACTTCAGGGTCATTATCCAATTATTTATGAGTCTAAATCAAGCTTCTTACATCTTGTTTCATTCTATTTTGATTAGAATCAAGAAGAAATTGCCAAATCTCCAAATAGGGTAATCTGGAATCACTTCGGTTGAAAGTGAAATAACTTCATCATCTTAACTCCTATGATATTGGTTCAAGTTCAGGGTGATTATCATTATTTATGAGTACAAATAAAGCTTCTTATATCTTTATTCATTCTAGTTGATTAGAATCAAGAAGAAATTGCCAAATTTCCAAACATGATAAACTCGAATCACTTCCGTTAAAAGTGGGATAACTTCTTCATCATAACTCCTATGATATTAGTTCACCTTCAGGGTAATTATCCACAGATTTATGAGTTTAAATCAATCTTCTTAGATCGTGATTAATTATGGTTTGATGAGTATCAAGAAGAAATTGACAAAACTCCAAACAGGGTAAACTGGAATCACGTCGGTTGAAAGTGGGATAATTTCTTCATCCTAATTCCTATTATATTGATTAAACTTCAGAGTGATTCTCCACTTATTTATGAGTCTGAAACAAGATTATTACATCGTGATTCATTATAGTTGATTAGAATCAAGAAGAAATTACAAATCTCCAGACAAGGTAAATTGGAATCACTTCGGTTGAATGTGAGATAACTTCTTCATCATAACTCATATGATATTGATTCAACTTCGGGGTGATTATACACTTATTTCTGTGTCCAAATAAAGCTTCTTGCACCGTGATTCATTTTGGTTTGATTAGAATCAAGAAGAAATTACCAATCTCAAAACATGATAAACTGGAATCACTTCTATTAATAGTGGGATAATTTCTTCATCATAACTCCTATGATATTGGTTCAACTTCAGGGTCATTATCCAATTATTTATGAGTCTAAATCAAGATTCTTACATCTTGTTTCATTCTATTTTGATTAGAATCAAGAAGAAATTGCCAAATCTCCAAATAGGGTAAATCTGGAATCACTTCGGTTGAAAGTGAAATAACTTCATCATCTTAACTCCTATGATATTGGTTCAAGTTCAGGGTGATTATCATTTATTTATGAGTACAAATAAAGCTTCTTATATCTTTATTCACTCTAGTTGATTAGAATCAAGAAGAAATTGCCAAATTTCCAAACATAGTAAACTCGAATCACTTCCGTTAAAAGTGGGATAACTTCTTCATCATAACTCTTATGATATTAGTTCACCTTCAGGGTAATTATCCACAGATTTATGAGTTTAAATCAATCTTCTTAGATCGCGATTAATTATGGTTTGATGAGTATCAAGAAGAAATTGACAAAACTCCAAACAGGGTAAACTGGAATCACGTCAGTTGAAAGTGGGATAATTTCTTCATCCTAATTCCTATTATATTGATTAAACTTCAGAGTGATTCTCCACTTATTTATGAGTCTGAAACAAGATTATTACATCGTGATTCATTATAGTTGATTAGAATCAAGAAGAAATTACAAATCTCCAGACAAGGTAAATTGGAATCACTTCGGTTGAATGTGAGATAACTTCTTCATCATAACTCATATGATATTGATTCAACTTCGGGGTGATTATACACTTATTTCTGTGTCCAAATAAAGCTTCTTGCACCGTGATTCATTTTGGTTTGATTAGAATCAAGAAGAAATTACCAATCTCCAAAACAGGATAAACTGGAATCACTTCTATTAATAGTGGGATAATTTCTTCATCATAACTCCTATGATATTGGTTCAACTTCAGGGTCATTATCCAATTATTTATGAGTCTAAATCAAGCTTCTTACATCTTGTTTCATTCTATTTTGATTAGAATCAAGAAGAAATTGCCAAATCTCCAAATAGGGTAATCTGGAATCACTTCGGTTGAAAGTGAAATAACTTCATCATCTTAACTCCTATGATATTGGTTCAAGTTCAGGGTGATTATCATTTATTTATGAGTACAAATAAAGCTTCTTATATCTTTATTCACTCTAGTTGATTAGAATCAAGAAGAAATTGCCAAATTTCCAAACATGGTAAACTCGAATCACTTCTGTTAAAAGTGGGATAACTTCTTCATCATAACTCCTATGATATTAGTTCACCTTCAGGGTAATTATCCACAGATTTATGAGTTTAAATCAATCTTCTTAGATCGTGATTAATTATGGTTTGATGAGTATCAAGAAGAAATTGACAAAACTCCAAACAGGGTAAACTGGAATCACGTCGGTTGAAAGTGGGATAATTTCTTCATCCTAATTCCTATTATATTGATTAAACTTCAGAGTGATTCTCCACTTATTTATGAGTCTGAAACAAGATTATTACATCGTGATTCATTATAGTTGATTAGAATCAAGAAGAAATTACAAATCTCCAGACAAGGTAAATTGGAATCACTTCGGTTGAATGTGAGATAACTTCTTCATCATAACTCATATGATATTGATTCAACTTCGGGGTGATTATACACTTATTTATGTGTCCAAATAAAGCTTCTTGCACCGTGATTCATTTTGGTTTGATTAGAATCAAGAAGAATTTACCAATCTCAAAACATGATAAACTGGAATCACTTCTATTAATAGTGGGATAATTTCTTCATCATAACTCCTATGATATTGGTTCAACTTCAGGGTCATTATCCAATTATTTATGAGTCTAAATCAAGCTTCTTACATCTTGTTTCATTCTATTTTGATTAGAATCAAGAAGAAATTGCCAAATCTCCAAATAGGGTAAATCTGGAATCACTTCGGTTGAAAGTGAAATAACTTCATCATCTTAACTCCTATGATATTGGTTCAAGTTCAGGGTAATTATCATTTATTTATGAGTACAAATAAAGCTTCTTATATCTTTATTCACTCTAGTTGATTAGAATCAAGAAGAAATTGCCAAATTTCCAAACATAGTAAACTCGAATCACTTCCGTTAAAAGTGGGATAACTTCTTCATCATAACTCCTATGATATTAGTTCACCTTCAGGGTAATTATCCACAGATTTATGAGTTTAAATCAATCTTCTTAGATCGTGATTAATTATGGTTTGATGAGTATCAAGAAGAAATTGACAAAACTCCAAACAGGGTAAACTGGAATCACGTCAGTTGAAAGTGGGATAATTTCTTCATCCTAATTCCTATTATATTGATTAAACTTCAGAGTGATTCTCCACTTATTTATGAGTCTGAAACAAGATTATTACATCGTGATTCATTATAGTTGATTAGAATCAAGAAGAAATTACAAATCTCCAGACAAGGTAAATTGGAATCACTTCGGTTGAATGTGAGATAACTTCTTCATCATAACTCATATGATATTGATTCAACTTCGGGGTGATTATACACTTATTTCTGTGTCCAAATAAAGATTCTTGCACCGTGATTCATTTTGGTTTGATTAGAATCAAGAAGAAATTACCAAATCTCCAAACAGGATAAACTGGAATCACTTCTATTAATAGTGGGATAATTTCTTCATCATAACTCCTATGATATTGGTTCAACTTCAGGGTCATTATCCAATTATTTATGAGTCTAAATCAAGCTTCTTACATCTTGTTTCATTCTATTTTGATTAGAATCAAGAAGAAATTGCCAAATCTCCAAATAGGGTAATCTGGTATCACTTCGGTTGAAAGTGAAATAACTTCATCATCTTAACTCCTATGATATTGGTTCAAGTTCAGGGTGATTATCATTTATTTATGAGTACAAATAAAGCTTCTTATATCTTTATTCATTCTAGTTTATTAGAATCAAGAAGAAATTGCCAAATTTCCAAACATGATAAACTCGAATCACTTCCGTTAAAAGTGGGATAACTTCTTCATCATAACTCTTATGATATTAGTTCACCTTCAGGGTAATTATCCACAGATTTATGAGTTTAAATCAATCTTCTTAGATCGCGATTAATTATGGTTTGATGAGTATCAAGAAGAAATTGACAAAACTCCAAACAGGGTAAACTGGAATCACGTCGGTTGAAAGTGGGATAATTTCTTCATCCTAATTCCTATTATATTGATTAAACTTCAGAGTGATTCTCCACTTATTTATGAGTCTGAAACAAGATTATTACATCGTGATTCATTATAGTTGATTAGAATCAAGAAGAAATTACAAATCTCCAGACAAGGTAAATTGGAATCACTTCGGTTGAATGTGAGATAACTTCTTCATCATAACTCATATGATATTGATTCAACTTCGGGGTGATTATACACTTATTTCTGTGTCCAAATAAAGCTTCTTGCACCGTGATTCATTTTGGTTTGATTAGAATCAAGAAGAATTTACCAATCTCAAAACAGGATAAACTGGAATCACTTCTATTAATAGTGGGATAATTTCTTCATCATAACTCCTATGATATTGGTTCAACTTCAGGGTCATTATCCAATTATTTATGAGTCTAAATCAAGCTTCTTACATCTTGTTTCATTCTATTTTGATTAGAATCAAGAAGAAATTGCCAAATCTCCAAATAGGGTAATCTGGAATCACTTCGGTTGAAAGTGAAATAACTTCATCATCTTAACTCCTATGATATTGGTTCAAGTTCAGGGTGATTATCATTTATTTATGAGTACAAATAAAGCTTCTTATATCTTTATTCATTCTAGTTGATTAGAATCAAGAAGAAATTGCCAAATTTCCAAACATGATAAACTCGAATCACTTCCGTTAAAAGTGGGATAACTTCTTCATCATAACTCCTATGATATTAGTTCACCTTCAGGGTAATTATCCACAGATTTATGAGTTTAAATCAATCTTCTTAGATCGTGATTAATTATGGTTTGATGAGTATCAGGAAGAAATTGACAAAACTCCAAACAGGGTAAACTGGAATCACGTCGGTTGAAAGTGGGATAATTTCTTCATCCTAATTCCTATTATATTGATTAAACTTCAGAGTGATTCTCCACTTATTTATGAGTCTGAAACAAGATTATTACATCGTGATTCATTATAGTTGATTAGAATCAAGAAAAAATTACAAATCTCCAGACAAGGTAAATTGGAATCACTTCGGTTGAATGTGAGATAACTTCTTCATCATAACTCATATGATATTGATTCAACTTCGGGGTGATTATACACTTATTTCTGTGTCCAAATAAAGCTTCTTGCACCGTGATTCAATTTGGTTTGATTAGAATCAAGAAGAAATTACCAAATCTCCAAACAGGATAAACTGGAATCACTTCTATTAATAGTGGGATAATTTCTTCATCATAACTCCTATGATATTGGTTCAACTTCAGGGTCATTATCCAATTATTTATGAGTCTAAATCAAGATTCTTACATCTTGTTTCATTCTATTTTGATTAGAATCAAGAAGAAATTGCCAAATCTCCAAATAGGGTAAATCTGGAATCACTTCGGTTGAAAGTGAAATAACTTCATCATCTTAACTCCTATGATATTGGTTCAAGTTCAGGGTAATTATCATTTATTTATGAGTACAAATAAAGCTTCTTATATCTTTATTCACTCTAGTTGATTAGAATCAAGAAGAAATTGCCAAATTTCCAAACATGGTAAACTCGAATCACTTCCGTTAAAAGTGGGATAACTTCTTCATCATAACTCCTATGATATTAGTTCACCTTCAGGGTAATTATCCACAGATTTATGAGTTTAAATCAATCTTCTTAGATCGTGATTAATTATGGTTTGATGAGTATCAAGAAGAAATTGACAAAACTCCAAACAGGGTAAACTGGAATCACGTCAGTTGAAAGTGGGATAATTTCTTCATCCTAATTCCTATTATATTGATTAAACTTCAGAGTGATTCTCCACTTATTTATGAGTCTGAAACAAGATTATTACATCGTGATTCATTATAGTTGATTAGAATCAAGAAGAAATTACAAATCTCCAGACAAGGTAAATTGGAATCACTTCGGTTGAATGTGAGATAACTTCTTCATCATAACTCATATGATATTGATTCAACTTCGGGGTGATTATACACTTATTTCTGTGTCCAAATAAAGATTCTTGCACCGTGATTCATTTTGGTTTGATTAGAATCAAGAAGAAATTACCAATCTCCAAACAGGATAAACTGGAATCACTTCTATTAATAGTGGGATAATTTCTTCATCATAACTCCTATGATATTGGTTCAACTTCAGGGTCATTATCCAATTATTTATGAGTCTAAATCAAGCTTCTTACATCTTGTTTCATTCTATTTTGATTAGAATCAAGAAGAAATTGCCAAATCTCCAAATAGGGTAATCTGGAATCACTTCGGTTGAAAGTGAAATAACTTCATCATCTTAACTCCTATGATATTGGTTCAAGTTCAGGGTGATTATCATTTATTTATGAGTACAAATAAAGCTTCTTATATCTTTATTCATTCTAGTTGATTAGAATCAAGAAGAAATTGCCAAATTTCCAAACATGATAAACTCGAATCACTTCCGTTAAAAGTGGGATAACTTCTTCATCATAACTCCTATGATATTAGTTCACCTTCAGGGTAATTATCCACAGATTTATGAGTTTAAATCAATCTTCTTAGATCGTGATTAATTATGGTTTGATGAGTATCAGGAAGAAATTGACAAAACTCCAAACAGGGTAAACTGGAATCACGTCGGTTGAAAGTGGGATAATTTCTTCATCCTAATTCCTATTATATTGATTAAACTTCAGAGTGATTCTCCACTTATTTATGAGTCTGAAACAAGATTATTACATCGTGATTCATTATAGTTGATTAGAATCAAGAAAAAATTACAAATCTCCAGACAAGGTAAATTGGAATCACTTCGGTTGAATGTGAGATAACTTCTTCATCATAACTCATATGATATTGATTCAACTTCGGGGTGATTATACACTTATTTCTGTGTCCAAATAAAGCTTCTTGCACCGTGATTCATTTTGGTTTGATTAGAATCAAGAAGAAATTACCAAATCTCCAAACAGGATAAACTGGAATCACTTCTATTAATAGTGGGATAATTTCTTCATCATAACTCCTATGATATTGGTTCAACTTCAGGGTCATTATCCAATTATTTATGAGTCTAAATCAAGCTTCTTACATCTTGTTTCATTCTATTTTGATTAGAATCAAGAAGAAATTGCCAAATCTCCAAATAGGGTAATCTGGAATCACTTCGGTTGAAAGTGAAATAACTTCATCATCTTAACTCCTATGATATTGGTTCAAGTTCAGGGTGATTATCATTTATTTATGAGTACAAATAAAGCTTCTTATATCTTTATTCATTCTAGTTGATTAGAATCAAGAAGAAATTGCCAAATTTCCAAACATGATAAACTCGAATCACTTCCGTTAAAAGTGGGATAACTTCTTCATCATAACTCCTATGATATTAGTTCACCTTCAGGGTAATTATCCACAGATTTATGAGTTTAAATCAATCTTCTTAGATCGTGATTAATTATGGTTTGATGAGTATCAAGAAGAAATTGACAAAACTCCAAACAGGTAAACTGGAATCACGTCGGTTGAAAGTGGGATAATTTCTTCATCCTAATTCCTATTATATTGATTAAACTTCAGAGTGATTCTCCACTTATTTATGAGTCTGAAACAAGATTATTACATCGTGATTCATTATAGTTGATTAGAATCAAGAAGAAATTACAAATCTCCAGACAAGGTAAATTGGAATCACTTCGGTTGAATGTGAGATAACTTCTTCATCATAACTCATATGATATTGATTCAACTTCGGGGTGATTATACACTTATTTCTGTGTCCAAATAAAGCTTCTTGCACCGTGATTCATTTTGGTTTGATTAGAATCAAGAAGAAATTACCAATCTCCAAACAGGATAAACTGGAATCACTTCTATCAATAGTGGGATAATTTCTTCATCATTACTCCTATGATATTGGTTCAACTTCAGGGTCATTATCCAATTATTTATGAGTCTAAATCAAGCTTCTTACATCTTGTTTCATTCTATTTTGATTAGAATCAAGAAGAAATTGCCAAATCTCCAAATAGGGTAAATCTGGAATCACTTCGGTTGAAAGTGAAATAACTTCATCATCTTAACTCCTATGATATTGGTTCAAGTTCAGGGTGATTATCATTTATTTATGAGTACAAATAAAGCTTCTTATATCTTTATTCACTCTAGTTGATTAGAATCAAGAAGAAATTGCCAAATTTCCAAACATGGTAAACTCGAATCACTTCTGTTAAAAGTGGGATAACTTCTTCATCATAACTCCTATGATATTAGTTCACCTTCAGGGTAATTATCCACAGATTTATGAGTTTAAATCAATCTTCTTAGATCGCGATTAATTATGGTTTGATGAGTATCAAGAAGAAATTGACAAAACTCCAAACAGGGTAAACTGGAATCACGTCAGTTGAAAGTGGGATAATTTCTTCATCCTAATTCCTATTATATTGATTAAACTTCAGAGTGATTCTCCACTTATTTATGAGTCTGAAACAAGATTATTACATCGTGATTCATTATAGTTGATTAGAATCAAGAAGAAATTACAAATCTCCAGACAAGGTAAATTGGAATCACTTCGGTTGAATGTGAGATAACTTCTTCATCATAACTCATATGATATTGATTCAACTTCGGGGTGATTATACACTTATTTCTGTGTCCAAATAAAGCTTCTTGCACCGTGATTCAATTTGGTTTGATTAGAATCAAGAAGAAATTACCAAATCTCCAAACAGGATAAACTGGAATCACTTCTATTAATAGTGGGATAATTGCTTCATCATAAATCCTATTATATTGATTCAACTTCAGGGTGATTATAAACTGATTTATGAGTTCCAATCAAGCTTTTAAATCAAGATTCATTCAGGCTTGATTAGAATCAGGAAGAAATTGTGAAATCTCTGAATAGGTTAAACTACAATCACTTTGGTTAAAAGTGGGATAACTTCTTCATCATAATTCCTATGATATTGATTAAAATTCTGGGTAATTATAAATTGATTTACGAGTCCAAATAAAACTTCTTACATCTTGATTCATTCTGGTTTAATTAGAACCAAGAAGAAATTTCCAAATCTCCAAACAGGATAAACTGGAATCACTTCAGTTGAAAGTAGGATAACGTCTTCATCATAACTCATGTGATATTGATTCAACTTCGGGGTGATTATCCACTGATTTATGAGTCCAAATCAATATTCGTGCATCGTGATTCATTCTGGTTTGATTAGAATCAAGAAGAAATTACCAAATCTCCAAACAAGGTAAACTGGAATCACTTCGTTTAATAGTGGGATAACTTCTTCATCATAACTCCTATGATATTGGTTCAATTTCAGGGTGATTATCCACTGATTTATGAGTCCGAATCAGGATTCTTAGATCGTGATTCATTCTGGTTTGATTAGAATCAAGAAGAAATTGCCAAATCTCCAAACAAGGTAAATTGGAATCACTTCGTTTAATAGTGGGATAACTTCTTCATCATAACTCCTATGAGATTGATTCAATTTCAGGGTGATTATCCACTGATTTATGAGTCCAAATCAGGACTCTTAGATCGTGATTCATTCTGGTTTGATTAAAAGCAAGAAGAAATTGCCAAATCTCCAAAAAGGGTAAACTGGAATCACTTCGGTTGAAAGTGGGATAACTTCTTCATCATAACTCCTATGATATTGGTTCAACTTCAGGGTGATTTACACTTAATCATGAGTCAAAATCATGCTTCTTAAAAAAAAATTTCATTCTCGTTTGATTAGAATCAGGAAGAAATTCCAAATCTCCAAACAGGGTAAACTGGAATCACTTTCGCTAAAAGTGAGATAACTTCTTCATCATAACTTCTATGATATTGGTTCAACTTCAGGGTATTTTCCACTGATTTATGATTCCAAATAAAGATTCTTACATCTTGATTCATTCTTTTTTGATTAGAATCACGAAGAAATTGCCAAATCTCCAAACAAGGTAAACGGGAATAACTTCGGTTGAAAGTGAAATAACTTCTTTATCATAACTCCTATGATATTGGTTCAAGTTCAGGGTGATTACACACTGATTTATGAGTAAATATCAAGCTTCTTACATCTTTATTCATTCTGGTTGATTAGAATCAAGAAAATATTGCCAAATCTCAAAACATGGTAAACTGGAATCACTTCCTCTAAAATTGAGATAACTTCATCATCATAACTCCTTATGATATTGGTTCAACTTCAAAGTGATTCTACATTTATTTATGAGTTCAAATAAATCTTCTTAGATCGTGATTTAATATGGTTTAATTAGAATGAAAACAAATTGCCAACTCTCAAAACAGGCTAAACTGGAATCAGGTCGATTGAAAGTAAGGTAACTTCTTCATCCTAACTCATATGATATTGATTAAACTTCATAATGATTCTCCACTTATTTATGAGTCCTAAACAGCTTCTTAAATCGTGATTCATTCTAGTTTGATTTGAATCAAGAAGAAATTACCAAATCTCCAAACATGGTAAACTCGAATCACTTCGGTTAATAGTGGGATAAACTCTTCATTATAACTCCTATAATATTGATTCTAAATTCAGGGTCATTATCCACTTATTTATGAGTCCAGATAAATATTCTTACATCTTGATTCATTCTGGTTTGATTAGAATCAAGAAGAAATTACCAAAAACTAGAATCACTTCAGTTGAATGTGAGATAACTTCTTCATCATAACTCATATGATATTAATTCAACTTCGGGGTGATTATCGACTGATTTATGAGTCCAAATTATGATTATCAAGATTCTTGCCTCGTGATTGATTCTGGTTTGATTAGAATCAAGAAGAAATTACCAAATCTCCAAACTGTGTAAACTTGAATAATTTCGGTTAATATTGGGATAACTTCTATTATATTGATTCAACTTCAGGGTGATTATCAACTGATTTATGAGTCCCACTCAAGATTCTTATATCATGATTAATTCATTTTTGAATATAATCAAAAAGAAATGCCAAATCTCCAAACAGGATAAACTGGAATCACTTCCGTTAAAAGTGGGATAACTTCTTCATCATAACTCCAATGATATTGGTTCAACTTCAGGGTGATTCTCCACTGATTTATGAGTTAGAATAAGTTTTCTTAGATCATTATTTAATATGGTTTGATTAGAATCAAAAAGAATTTTCCCAAATCTCCAAACAAGGTAAATTGAAATCACGTCGGTTAAAAGTGAGATAACTTATTCATCCTAACTCCTATGATATTGATTAAACTTCAGAGTGATTTTCCACTTATTTATGAGTCCGAAACAAGCTTATTACATCGTGATTCATTCTGGTTTTATTAGAATCAAAAAGAAATTACCAAATCTCCAAACATGGTAAATTGGAATCACTTCGGTTAATAGCGGGATAACTTCTTCATCATTACTCCGATGATATTGATTCAACTTCAGCATGATTTTCCACTGATTTATGATTCCAAGCAAGCTTCTAACATCTTGATTCATTCTGGTTTGATTAGAATGAAGAAGAAATTACCAAATCTCTAAACAAGGTAAACTAGAATCACTTCGGTTGAGTGTGAGATAACTTCTTCATCATAACTCATATGATATTGATTCAACTTCGGGGTGATTATCAACTGATTTTTTTTACAAATCAATATTCTTGCCTCGTGATTCATTCTTGTTTGATTAGAATCAAGAAGAAATTACCAAATCTCCAAACAGGGTAAACTGGAATCACTTCGGTTAATAGCAGGATAACTTCTTCATCATAACTCCTATTTCATTGATTCAAATTCAGGGTGATTATCAACTTATTCATAAGTCCCAATCAAGATTCTTAAATCATGATTCATTCAGGTTGAAATTGAATCAAGAAGAAATGCCAAATCTCCAAAGAGGGTAAACTGTAATCACTTTCTTTAAAACTGGGATAACTTCTTCATCACTCCTATGATACTGGTTCAACTTCAGGGTGATGCTCCACTGATTTATTAGTTCAAATCAGTATTCTTAGATCGTGATTTATTATGGTTTGATTGGAATTAAGAAGAAATTGTTAAATCTCCAAACATGGTAAACTGGAATCACGTCAGTTGAAAGTGGGATAACTTCTTCATCCTAACTCCTATGATATTGATTAAAATTCAGGGTGATTCTCCACTTATTTATGAGTCCACATCAAGCTTCTTATATCGTGATTCATTACAGTTTGATTAGAATAAAAAAAATTGTCAAATCTCCAAACAGTATAAACTAAAATCACTTCGGTTAAAAGTAGTGGAATAAGTTCTTCATAATAACTCGTATGATATTGACTCAACTTCGGCATGATTATCAACTGATTTATGATTCCAAAAAATCTTCTAACATCTTGATTCATTCTATTTTTTATTAGAATCAAGAAGTAATTACCAAATCTCCAAACAGGGTAAACTAGAATCACTTCGGATGAATGTGAGATAACTTCTTCATCATAACTCATATGATATTGATTCAGCTTTGGGGTGATTCTCCACTGATTTATGAGTACAAATAAATCTCCTTGCATCGTGATTCATTCTGGTGTTATTAGAATCAAGAAGAAATTACCAAATCTCCAAACATGGTAAACTGGAATCACTTTGATTAATAGTGGGATAACTTCTTCATCATAAGTCCTATTATATTGATTCAACTTCAGGGTTTTTATCAACTGATTTATGAGTCCCAATCAAACTTCTTAAATCCTGATTCATTCAGTTTTGATTAGAATAAAGAAGTAATTGCCAAATCTCCAAACAGGGTAAACTGCAGTCACTTTGGTTCAAAGTGGGATAACTTCTTCATCATAACTCCTATGATACTGATTAAACTTCAGGGTGATTATCCCCTGATTTATGAGTCCAAATAAATCTTATTACATCTTGATTCATTCTCTTTGATTAGAATCAAGAAGAAATTGTCAAATCTCCAAACATTGTAAACTTGAATCACTTAGGTTTAAAGTGGAATAACTTCTTCATCCTAAGTCCTATGATGTTGGCTCAACTTCAGAGTGATTCTCCACTTATTAATGAGTCCGAAACAAGCTTCGTACATCATGAATCCAAATCAAGAAGAAATTTCCAAATCTCCAAACACGGTACACTGGAATCAATTCGGTTAATAATGGGATAACTTGTTCGTCATAGCTCCTATGATATAGATTCAACTTCATGGTGATTATCAACTGATTTATGAGTCCAAATCAGGCTTCTTTAATCTTGATTTATTCTGGTTTTATTAGAATGAAGAAGAAATTATCAAATCTCTAAACATGGTAAACTGAAATCACCTCGGTTGAAAGTGGAATACGGTTTTCATCCTAACTCCTATGATATTGATTCAAATTCAGGGTTATTCTCCACTGATTTATGAGTTTAAATAAGTCTAATTAGATCGTGATTTATTCTGTTTTGACTAGAATCAAGAAATAATTGCCAAATCTCCAAACATGGTAAACTGGAATCACGTCGGTTCAAAGTGGGATTCCTTCTTCATACTGGATCCTATGATATTGAATAAACTTCAGAGTGATTCTCCACTGATTTATGAATCCGAATCAAGGTTCTTAAATTGCGATTCATTCTGGTTTAATTAAAATCAAGAAAAAATTGCCAAACCTATAAACAGGGTAAAATGGGATCACTTCGGTTACAAGTTGGATAACTTCTTCATCATAACTCCTATGATTTTGATTTAACTTCAGGGTGATTATCCACTGATTTATGAGTCCAAATAAATATTCTTACATCTCGATTCATTTTGTTTTAGTTAGAATCAAGAAGAAATTTGCGAAATCTCCAAAAAGAGTAAACTGGAATCACTTCGGTTCGAAGTGGGATAACTTCTTCATCCTAACTCCTATTACATTGATTAAAATATAGGGTGATTATCCACTTATTTATGAGTCCAATTCAATCTTCTTACATATTGATTCATTTTGGTTTGATTATAATCAATAAGAAATCGCATAATCTCTACGCAGGATAAACTGGAATCACTTCGTTTGAAAGTGGGATAACTTCTTCATCATAACTCCTATTATATTGATAAAACTTCAGGGTGATTATCATCTGATTTATGAATCTAAATAAAGCTTCTTACATCTTGATTCATTCTAGTTTGATTAGAATCAAGAAGAAATTGCCGAATCTCCAAACAGGGTAAACTAGAATCACTTCGGCTGAAAGTGGAATAACTTCTTCATCGTAACTCCTATGATATTGCTTCAACTTCAGGGTGGTTCTCCACTTATTTATTAGAATCAAGAAGAAATTTCTAAATCTCCTAACATAGTAAACTAGAATCACTTCGGTTGAAAGTGGGATAACTTCTTCATTATAACTCCTATGATATTGATTAAACTTTCGGGTGATTCTCCACCGATTTAAGAGTCCGAATAAATCTTCTTACATAGTGATTCATTGTGGTTTAATTAGAATAAAAAAGAAATTATCAAATCTCTAAACAAGGTAAACTGGAATCACTTCAGTTGAAAGTGGGATCACTTTTCCATCCTAACTCCTATGATATTGATTACATTTCAGGGTGATCTCCACTTATTTATGAGAACAAATTAAGCTTCTTTGATCTTGACTCGTTCTGGTTTGAATAAAATCAAGAAGAAATTGGCAAATCTCCAAACATAGTAAACTGGAATCACTTCTGTTGAAAGTGGGATAACTTCTTCATTATAACTCCTATGATATTGATTAAACATCATGGTGATTCTTCACTGATTTAAGAGTATAAATAAATATTCTTAGATCGTGATTCATTCTGGTTTGATTCGAATCACGAAGAAGTTGTCAAATCTCAAAACAGGGTAAACTGGAATCACTTTTGTTGAAAGTGAGATAACTTTTTCATCCTAACTCCTATGATATTGATTCAACTTTAGGGTGATTCTCCACTGATTTATGAGTACAAATAAATCTTCTTAGATCGTAATTTATTCTTTTTTTATTATAATCAAGAAGAAATTGCCAAATCTCCAAACATGGTCAACTGGAATCACTTCGGTTACAAGTTGGATAACTTCTTCATAATAACTCCTATGGTATTAATTTAACTTCAGGGTGATTATCACTGATTTATGAGTCAAAATAAACCTTCTTACATCTTGATTCATTCGGTTTAGAATAAAATGAAGAAGAGATTTCCAAATCTCCAAACAGAGTAAACTGGAGTCAGTTCGGTTGAATGTGAGATAATTTCTTCATTATAACTCCTATGATATTGATTCAACTTCGGGGTGATTCCACACTAATATATGAGTCCAAATCAATCTTCTTACATCGAAATTCATTCTGGTTTGATTAAAATCAAGAAGGAATTGCCAAATCTCCGACTAGGGTAAACTGGAATCAATTCGGTTAATAGTGGGATAATTTTTTCATCATAACTCATATTATGTAGATTCAACTTCAGGGTGATTATCAACTTATTTATGAGTCCAAAGAAAGCTTCTTTAATCATTATTTATTCTGGTTTGATTAGAATCAAGAAGAAATTTTTAAATCTCTAAACAGGATATACTGAAATCACTTCGGTTGAAAGTGGGATAAGTTTTTCATCCTAACTCCTATGATATTGATTCAAATTAGGGGTGATTCTCCACTGATTTAGGAGTTTAAATAAATCTTCTTAGATCGTGATTTATTGTGTTTTGATTAGAATCAAGAAAAAATTGTCAAATCTCCAAACATGGTAAACTGGAATCACGTCTGTTCAAAGTGGGATAACTTCTTCATCCTGAATCCTATGATATTGATTAAACTTCATAGTGATTCTCCACTGATTTATGAATCCGAATCAAGCTTCTTAAATCGTGATTAATTCTTTTTTAATTAGAATCAAGAATAAATTGTCAAATCTCTTAACATGGTAAACTGGAATCACTTCGGTTCAAAGTGGGATAAGTTCTTCATCATAACTTTTATGATATTGATTCAACTACAGGGTGATTACCCACTGATTTATGAGTCAAAATAAAGCTGCTTCGATGGTTTGATTAGAATTAAGAAGAAATTTCCAAATCACCAAACATAGTAAACTTGAATCACTTTGGTTTAAAGTGGGATTACTTCTTCATCATAACGCCTTTGATATTGATTCAAATTCAGGGTGATCTCCAATTATTTATGAGTACAAATAAATATTCTTAGATCTTGATTCATTCTGGTTTGATTAGAATCAAGAAGGAGTTGTCAAATCTCCAAACAGGGTAAACTGGAATCACTTCTGTTGAAAGTGGGATAACTTTTTCATCTTAACTCCTATGATATTGATTCAACTTCAGGGTGTTTATCCACTGATTTATGAGTACAAATAAATCTTCTTAGATCGTGATTTATTCTGTTTTGATTAGAATCAAGAAGAAATTGCCAAATCTCCAAACATGGTCAACTGGAATCACTTCGGTTAATAGTGGGGTAACTTCTTCATCATAACTCCTATGATATTGATTTAACTTCAGCGTGATTATCCAGTGATTTATGATTCAATACAAATCTTCTAACATCTTGATTAATTCTGGTCTGATAAGAATTAAGAAGAAATTACCAAATCTCCAAACAGGGTAAATTGTAATCACTTCGGTTGAAGTGAGATAACGTCTTCATCATAACTCATATAATATTTATTGAACTTCAGGGTGATTCTCCACTGATTTATTAGTGAAAATCAAACTTCTTGCATCGTGATTCATTCTGGTTTGATTATAATCAAGTAGAAATTTCCAAATCTCCAAACAGGGTAAACTAGAATTACTTCGGTTAATAGTGGGATAACTTCATCATCTTAGCTCCTATAATATTGATTCAACTTCAGAGTGATTATCAACTGATTTATGACTCCCAATAAAGCTTCTTAAATCATGATTCATTCAGGTTTTATTAGAATCATAAAGAAATTTCTAAATCTCCAAACAGGGTAAACTACAATCACTTTGGTTAAAAGTGGGATAACTTCTTAATCATAACTCCTATGATATTGATTAAACTTCAGGGTGATTATCCACTGATATATGTGACCAAATAAAGCTTCTTACTTCTTGATTCATTCTGGTTTGATTAGAATCAAGAAGAAATTGCCAAATTTCTAAACAGGGTAAACTGAAATCACTTCGGTTAAAAGTTGAATAACTTATTCATCATAACTCCTATGATATTGGTTCAACTTCAGGGTGATTCTCCACTTATTTATGAGTCCAAATAAATCTTCTTTGATCTTGATTCATTCTGGTTTTATTAGAATCAAGAAGAAATTGCTATGATATTGTTTCAACTTCAGGGTTATTACCACTGTTAAATGAGCTTCTTAGATCTTGATTCATTATGGTTTGATTAGAACCAAGAAGAAATTGTCAAATCTCCAAACAGGTTAAACTGGATCAATTCAGTTAAAAAGGGGATAACTTCTTCATCCTAACTCTTATAATATTGTTTCAATTTCAGAGTGATTTTCTACTGATTAATGAGTCCAAATCAATATTTTTACATCTTGATTCATTCTGAATTGATTAGAATCAAGAAGAAATTGTCAAATCTGCAAACAAGGTAAACGGGAATCAGTTCTGTTGAATGTGGAATAACTTCTTCATCATAACTCCTATGATATTGGTTCAACTTCAGGGTGATTCTCCACTTATATATGAGTCCAAATCAATCTTCTTAGATCTTGATTCAATCTTGTTTGATGAGAATCAAGAAGCAATTATTAAATCTCCAAACATGGTAAACTGGAATCACTTCGGTTGAAAGTGGGATAACTTCTTCATTATAACTCCTATGATATTGATTAAACTTCAGGGTGATTCTCCACTGATTTAAGAGTCCAAATCAAGCTTCTTACATCGTGATTCATTGTGTTTTAATTAGAATCAAGAAGAATTTGTCAAATATTTAAACAAGTTAAACTGTAATCACTTCGGTTCAAAGTGGGATCACTTTTCCATCCTAACTTCTATGATATTAATTCAAGTTCAGGGTGATTCTACACTGATTTATGAGTCAAAATAAATATTCGTACATCTTGATTCATTCTGGTTTGATTTGAGTAAAGAAGGAATTTCGAAATCTCCAATCAGGAATCACTTCGGTTGAATGTGAGATAACTTCTTCATCCTAACTCCTATGATATTGATTCAAATTCAGGGTGATCCTCCACTGATTTATGAGTCCAAATCAAGCTTCTTACATCTTGATTCATTCTGGTTTGATTATAATCAAGAAGAAATCGCAAAATTCTCAAACTGGGTAAAGTGGAATCACTTTGGCTAAAAGTGTGATAACTTCTTCATCATAACTTCTATGACATTGATTCAACTACAGGGTGATTATCCACTGATTTATGAGCCAAAATAAAACTTCTTAGATCTTGATTCATTCTGGTTTGATTAGAATCAAGAAGAAATTTCCAAATCACCAAACAAGGTAAACTGGAATCACTTCAGTTTAAAGTGGCTAACTCCTTCATCCTATCTCCTATGATACTGATTAAATTTCAGGGTGATTATCCACTGATTCATGAGTCGAATTAAAGCTTCTGACATCCAGATTCATTCTGGTCTGATTAGAATCAAGAAGAAATTTCCAAATCTCCAAACAGGATAAACTGGAATCACTTCTGCTGAATTTGAGATAACTTCTTCATCCTAACTCCCATGATCTTGATTCATTCTTGTTTGATTTGAATCAAAGAGAAATTGTCAAATCTCCAAACATGGTATACTTGAATCACTTCTGTGGAATGTCGAATAACTTCTTCATCATAACTCCTATAATATTGGTTCAACTTCAGGGTGGTTCTCCGCTTATTTATTAATCCCAATCAAGCTTCTTAGATCTTGATTCATTCTGTTTTGATTAGAATCAAGAAGAAATTATCAAATCTGTAAACATGGTAAACTGGAATTACTTCTGTTGAAAGTGGGATCAGTTTTTGATCCTAACTCCTATGATATTGATTCAACTTCACGGTGATTCTCCACTGATTTATGATTCCAAGTAAATGTTCTTAGACTGTGATTTATTCTAATTTGATTAGAATCAAGAAGAAATTGCCAAATCTCCAGAGAGGTTCAACAGGAATCACGTCAGTTGAAAGTAAGATAACTTCTTCATCCCAACCCCTATGATATTGATTAAAATTCAGAGTGATTCTCCACTGATTTATGAGTCCGCATCAAGATTCTTAAATTGTGATTGATTCTGGTTTAATTAGAAAAAAGAAGAAATTGTCAAACCTCCAAACAGGGTAAAATGAAATCACTTCCGTTAAAATGGGATAACTTCTTCATCATAACTTCTATGATATTGATTCAACTCCAGGGTGATTATCCACTGATTTATGAGTCCAAATCTAGATTCTTAAATATTGATTCATTCTGTTTTGATTAGAATCAAGAAGAAATTTTGAAATCTCAAATAGGATAAAGTGGAGTCGCTTCGGTTGAATGTGAGATAACTTCTTCATCATAACTCCTATAGTATTGATTCAACTTCGGGGTGATTCTCCCCTAATTTATGAGTACAAATCAATTTTTACATCGTGATTCATTCTGGTTTGATTAGAATCAACAAGAAATTGAATAAACTCCAAAAAGGGTAAACGAAAATCATTTTGGTTAAGAGTGGGATAACTTCTTCATCATAATCCCTATGATATTGATTCAACTTCAGGGTTATTATCCACTGATTTATGAGTCCAAATCATGATCATTACATCTTGATTCATTATGGTTTGATTAGAATCAAGAAGAAATTACCAAATCTCCAAATAGGGTAAACTGGAATCACTTCGGTTGAAAGTGAAATAACTTTTTCATTATAACTCCTATGATATTTGTTCAAGTTTAGGGTGATTATCCACTTATTTATGAGTAAAAATTAAGTTTCTTAAATTTTGATTCATTCTAGTTGGTTAGAATTAAGAAGAAATTGTCAAATCTCCAAACAGGGTAAACCGGAATCACTTCGGTTGAAAGTGAGATAACTTCTTCATTATAACTCCAATGATATAGATTTAAATTCAGGGTGATTATCCACTGATTTATGAGTCCAAATAAAGTTTCTCACATCTTGATTCATTCTGGTTTGATTAGAATCGAGAAGAAATTTCCAAATCTCCAAATAGGGTAAACTGGAGTCACTTTGGTTGAATGTAAGATAACTTCTTCATCATAACTCTTATGATATTTATTCAACTTTGAGGTTACTCTCCAGTAATTTATTGGTCCAAATCAATCTTCTTACATCGTGAGTAATTCTGGTTTGATTAGAATCAAGAAGAAATTGACAAATCTCAAAACTAGGTAATTTGGAATCACTTCGGTTAATAGTGGGATAACTTCTTCATCATAATCCCTATGATATAGATTCAACTTCAGGGTCATTATTCACAGTTAATGAGTCCAAAAAAGCTACTTAAATCATGATATATTTTGGTTTGATTAGAATCAAGAAGAAATTGTCAAATCTCTAAACAGGGTAAATTGGAATCACTTCGGTTCAAAGTGGGATAAGTTCTTCATCATAACTCCTATGATATTGATTCAACTTCAGGGTGATTATCCACTGATTTATGAGTCCAAATCATGATTCTTACATTTTGATTCATTATGGCTTGATTAAAATCAAGAAGAAATTGCCAAATCTTCAAACATGGTAAACTGGAATCACTTCGGTTGAAAGTGAAATAACTTCTTCAACATAACTCCTATGATATTGGTTCAGGTTCAGGGTGATTATCCACTGATTTATGAGTAAAAATTAAGCTTATTACATCTTGATTCATTTTGGTCTAATTAGAATGAAGAATAAATTGCCAAATATACAAACATGATAAACTGGAATCGCTTCGGTTCAAAGTGGGAGAACTTCTACATCATAACTCCTATGAAAATAATTAAAATTCAGGGTGATTATCCACTGATTAATGAGTCCAAGTAAAGCTTATTATATCTTGATTCATTCTGTTCTGATTAGATTCAAGAAGAAATTGTCAAATATCCAAATAGGATAAACTGGAATCACTTCGGTTGAAAGTGGGATAACTTCTTCATCCTAACTCCTATGATATTGATTCAACTTCAGGGTGATTATCCACTCATTCTTTTTTGATTATAATTAAGGGGAAATTGTCAAATCTCCAAACAGGGTAAACTCGAATCATTTCGATTGAAAGGGGGATAACTTTTTCATCATAACTCCTATGATATTGATTCAAATTCAGGGTGAATATCCACTGATTAATGAGTCCAAATCAAGATTCTTACATCTTGATTCATTCTGGTTTG
Source organism: Moricandia moricandioides (assembly GCA_905132885.1). Lineage (NCBI taxonomy): Eukaryota > Viridiplantae > Streptophyta > Magnoliopsida > Brassicales > Brassicaceae > Moricandia > Moricandia moricandioides. The sequence goes on from CAJHQQ010002328.1 coordinate 22,372, forward strand.
ATTGGAATCAAAAGAAATTGCCAAATCTCCAAACAGAATAAACTGGAATCACTTCCGTTAAAAGTGGGATAACTTCTTCATCATAACTCCTATGATATTGATTCAACTTCACGGTGATTCTCCACTGATTTATGAGTCATAATCAAGCTTCTTAAATCATGATTCATTCAGGTTTCATTAGAATCAAGAAGAAATTTCCAAATCTCCAAACATGGTAAACTGCAATCACTTTGGTTAAAAGTGGGATAACTTCTTCATCATAACTCCTATGATATTGAAACTTCAAGGTCATTATCCACTGATTTATGAGACTAAATAAAGCTTCTTACATATTGATTCATTATCGTTTGATTAGAATCAAGAAGAAATTGTCAAATCTCCAAACAGGGTAAACTGGAATCACTTCTGTTGAAAGTGGGATAACGTCTTCATCATAACTTCTATGATATTAATTAAACTTCAGGGTGATTATCCACTGATTTATGAGTCCAAATAAAGATTCATACATCTTGATTCATTCTGGTTTGATTAGAATCAAGAAAAAATTTCCAAATTTCCAAACAGAGTAAACTGGAATCACTTCGGCTGATAGTGGAATAACTTCTTCATCATAACTCCTATGATATTGGTTCAACTTCAGGGTGTTTCTGCACCGATTTATGAGTCCAATTAAATCTTCTTTGATATTGATTCATTCTGGTTAGATTAGAATCAATAAGAAATTGCCAAATCTCCAAATAGGGTAATCTGGAATTACTACGGTTGAAAGTGGGATTACTTCTTCATCATAAATCCTATGATATTTATTCAACTTCAGGGTGATTATCTCCTGATTAATGAGTACAAATAAAGCCTCTTATATCTTGATTCATTCTGGTGTGATTAGAATCAAGAAGAAATTGTCAAATCTCCAAACAGGATAAACTGGAATCACTTTGGTTAAAAGGGGGATAGCTTCTTCATTCTAACTCCTATAATATTGATTAAATATCAGGGTGATTGTCTACTGATTAATGAGTCCAAATCAATATTTTTACACTTTGATTCATTCTGGTTTGATAAGAATCATTAAGAAATTGCCAAATCTCCAAACATGGTAAATTAGAATCAATTCTGTTGAAAGTGGAATAACTTCTTCATCATACCTCTTATGATATTAGTACAACTTCAGGGTGGTTCTCCACTTATTTATGAGTCCAAATCAAGCTTCTTAGATCTTGATTCAGTCTGGTTTGATTAGAATCAAGAAGAAATTGTCAAATCTCCAAATAAGGTAAACTGGAATCACTTCGAATGAAAGTGGGATAACTTCTTCATCTTAACTCCTATGATATTGATTCAACTCCATGGTGATTATCCATAGATTTATGAGTCCAAATCAAGTTTATTTTATCTTGGTTCATTCTGGTTTAATTAGAATCAAGAAGAAATTGTCAAATCTCAAAATAGAATAAACTTGAATCACTTCCGTTAAATGTGGGATAACTTCTTCATCATAACTCCTATGATATTGGTTCAATTTCAGGGTGATTCTAAACTTATTTTTGAGTCCCAATCAATCTTCTTAGATCGTGATTTATTTTGGTTTGATTAGAATCAACAAGAAATTACAATATCTCCAAACATGGTAAACTGGAATCACTTCGGTTCAAAGTGGGATAACTTCTTCATCCTAACTCTTATGATACTGATTCAACTTCAAGGTGATTATCTACTGATTTATAATTCCTAATAAATATTCTTACATTTTGATTCCTTCTGGCTTAATTAGAATCAGGAAAAATTGCAAAATCTCCAAACAGGATAAACATGAATCATTTCGGTTGAAAGTGGGATAACTTCTTCATCACAACTAGTATCATATTGATTCAACTTCAGGGTGATTATCCTCTGATTCATGATTCCAAATAAACCTTCTTAAATCTAGATTCATTCTGGTTTAATTAGAATCAAGAAGAAATTTCCAACTCCAAACATGATAAACTAGAAACTTCGGCTGAATGTGAGAAAACTTCTTCATCATAACTCCTATGATATTGATTCAACTTCGGGGTTTGTTCTCCACTTATTTATGAGTCCAAATCAAGCCTCTTACATCGTGATTAATTCTTGTTTAATTAGAATCAAGAAGAAATGGCCAAATCTCCAAACAGGGTAAACTAAAATCACTTCGGTTCAAAGTGGGATAATTTCTTCCTCCAAACTCATATGATATTGATCCAAGTTCAGGGTGACTATCCACTGATTTATCAGTCAAAATCAGGCTTCTTACATCTTAATTCATTCTGTTTTGATTAGAATCAAGAAGAAATTATCAAATCTCTAAACATGGTAAACTGGAATCACTTCGGTTGAAAGTGGGATAACTTCTTTATCCTAACTCCTATGATATTGATTCAACTCAAGGGTGATTCTCCACTGATTTATTAGTCCAAATCAAGCTTCTTACATCGTGATTCAGTCTGGTTTGATTAGAATCAAGAATAAATTAAAAATCTCCAAATAGGGTAAACTGGAATCACTGTGGTTAAAAGTGGGATAACTTCTTCATCATAACCTCTATGATATTTATTAAAGTTCAGGGTGATTACCCACTGATTAACGAGTTCAAATCAACCTTTTTAGATCTTGATTCATTTTGGTTTGAATAGAATCAAGAAGAAATTGGCAAATCTCCAAATAGGGTAAACTAGAATCACTTCTGTTGAAAGTATAATAACTTCTTCATCATACCTCATATGATATTGGTTTAACTTCAGGGTGTTTCTTCAATTATTTATGATTCTAAATCAAGCTTCTTAGATCTTAATTCATTCTGGTTTGGTTATAATCAAGAAGAAGTTGTCAAATCTCCAAAAAGGGTAAACTGGAATCACTTCGGCTGAAAGTGGGATAACTTCTTCATCATAACTCCTATGATTTTGGTTGAACTTCAGGGTGATTTACACTAATTAATGAGTCCAAATAACGCTTCTTACATTTTAATCCATTCTGGTTTGATTATAATCAAGATGAAATTGTCAAATCTCAAAACAAGGTAACCTGGAATCCCTTCCGCTAAAAGTGGGATAACTTTTTCATCATAACTCATATGATATTGGTTCAACTTCAGGGTGACTCTAAACTTATTTATGACTCCCAATCAATCTTCGTAGATCATGATTAGAGTCAACAAGAAATTGTAAAATCTCCAAACAGGTTAAACTGGAATCACTTCGGTTCATAGTGGGATAACTTCTTCATCTTGACTCCCATGATATTGATTCAACTTCAGGGTAATTCTCCACTGATTCATGAGTAAAAATACAGATTCTTAGATCTTTATTCATTCTTGTTTGAATAGAATCAAGAAGAAATTAACAAATCTCCAAACAGGGTAAATTGGAATCACTTCTGTTGAAAGTGGAATAACTTCTTCATCATACCTCTTATGATATTGGTTCAACTTCAGGGTGGTTCTGCACTTATTTATGAGTCCAAATCAAGCTCCTTAGATCTTGATTAATTCTGGTTTGGTTAGAATGAACAAGAAATAGCCAAATCTCAAAATAGGGTAAACTGGAATTACTTCTGTTAAAGTGGGATACATTCTTCATCATAACTCCTATGATATTGATTCAACTTCATGGTGATTATCCAGTGATTTATGATTCCCAATAAAAATTCTTATATCGTGATTCATTCTGGTTTGATTAGAATTAAGAAGAAATTGTCAAATCTCCAAAAAGGGTAAACTGGAATCACTTCGGTTACAAGAGGGATAACTTCTTCATCATAACTACTATGATATTGATTCAACTTTAGGGTGATTCTCCACTTATTTATGAGTCCCAATCAACCTTATTAGATCGTGATTTATTTTGGTTTGATTAGAATCTACAAGAAATTGCATATCTCGAAACATGGTAAACTGGAATCACTTCGGTTCAAAGTAGGATAACATCTTCATCCTAACTCCTATGATATTGATTCAACTTTAGGGTGACTCTCCACTGGTTTATAATTCCTAATAATTCTTCTTACATTGTGATTCATTATGGCTTCTATGTCACCAAAGTTGACTTACCTTTTCTATCACACATACGTTTAGAACTCCAGGGTTAAGCGTGCTTATGCTAGAGTAGTGAAAGGATGGATGACCTATCGGAAAGTGATTCGCGATACCGTGAGAGTGAGGCCAAAACATGGGGAAAGGTCGGGTGGTGATTGCAGGGACAGTATACAATGACTTCGAGCCTTGAAAAATGAACGCACCGACCGTTGGAATGGGTGGGGCCCACGGGCCGAGAGAACGGGCGTGGGTGGCCCGTTAGCCGTGGGCGGTCGGGGCGTTAGAAGTGGTATCAGAGCTGGTTAGGCGTCACGGTTCTGACCCGAGAGGCGTCTTGAGACCTGTCGTGGGGCGCAACGAGGACGTTGCATTCCTTGAGAGGGGGTGAACTGTAACATCCCGAGTTGTGATATGTGAAAAGACATAAGAGAATTGATTTGGATACCTATGTCACCAAAGTTGACTTACCTTTTCCGTCACACATCCGTTTAGAACTCCAGGGTTAAGCATGCTTATGCTGGAGTACTGAAAGCTTGGGTGACCTATCGGGAAGTGATTCGCGATACCGTGCGAGTGAGGCCAAAACACGAGGAAAGGTCTGGTGGTGATTGCAGAGACAGTATACAATGATTTCGAGCCTTGAAAAATAAACGCACCGACCGTTGGAATGGGATGGGGCCCACGGGTCGGGAGAGCGGGCGTGGGTGGCCAATTAGCCTTGGGCGGTCGGGGCGTTACAATTGTAACATCCCGAGTTGTGATATGTGAAAAGGCTTAAGAGAATTGATTTGGCTACCTATGTCAGCAAAGTTGACTTACCTTTTCTGTCACACATCCGTTTAGAACTCCAGGTTAAGCGTGCTTATGCTGGAGTAGTGAAAGGATGGGTGACCTATCGGGAAGTGATTCGCGATACCGTGCGAGTGAGGCCAAAACAAAGGGAAAGGTCGTGTGGTGATTGCAGGGTCAGTAAACAATGATTTCGAGCCTTAGAAAAAATAACGCACTGACCGTTGGAATGGGATGGGGCCCACGGGCCGAGAGAGCGGACGTGGGTGGCCCATTACCCGTGGGTGGTCGGGGCGTTACAAGTGGTCTCAGAGCTGGTTAGCCATCTCGGTTCTGACCCGAGAGGCGTCTTGAGACCTGTCATGGGGCGCAACGAGGACGTTGCGTTCTTTGAGAGGGGGTGAATTGTAACATCCCGAGTTGTGATATGTAAAAAGGCTTAAGAGAATTGATTTGGCTATCTATGTCACCAAAATTGACTTACCTTTTCTATCACACATCCGTTTAGAACTCCAGGGTTAAGTGTGCTTATGCTAGAGTAGTGAAAGGATGGGTGACCTATCGGAAAGTGATTCGCGATACCGTGCGAGTGAGGCCAAAACATGGGGAAAGGTCGGGTGGTGATTGCAGGGACAGTATACAATGATTTCGAGCCTTGAAAAATTAACGAACCGACCGTTGGAATGGGATGGGTGACCTATCGGAAAGTGATTCGCGATACCGTGCGAGTGAGGCCAAAACATGGGGAAAGGTCGGGTGGTGATTGCAGGGACAGTATACAATGATTTCGAGCCTTGAAAAATTAACGAACCGACCGTTGGAATGGGATGGGGCCCACGGGCCGAGAGAACGAGTGTGGGTGGCCCGTTAGCCGTCGGTGGTCGGGGCGTTAGAAGTGGTATCAGAGCTGGTTAGCCGTCACGGTTCTGACCCGAGAGGCGTCTTGAGACCTGTCGTGGGGCGCAACGAGGACGTTGCATTCCTTGAGAGGGGGTGAATTGTAACATCCCGAGTTGTGATATGTGAAAAGGCTTAAGAGAATTGATTTGGCTACCTATGTCACCAAAGTTGACTTACCTTTTCCATCACACATCCGTTTAGAACTCTAGGGTTAAGTATGCTTATGCTGGAGTAGTGAAAGCGGCCTATCGGGAAGTGATTCGCGATACGGTGTGAGTGAGGCCAAAACACGGGGAAAGGTCGGGTGGTGATTGCAGGGACAGTATACAATGATTTCGAGCCTTGAAAAATTAACGCACCGACCGTTGGAATGGGATGGGGCCCAAGGGCCGAGAGAGCGGGCGTTGGTGGCCAATTAGCCGTGGGCGGTCGGGGAGTTACAATTGTAACATCCCGAGTTGTGATATGTGAAAAGGCTTAGAATAATTGATTTGGCTACCTATGTCAGCAAAGTTGACTTACCTTTTCTGTCACACATCCGTTTAGAACTCCAGGTTAAGCGTGCTTATGCTGGAGTAGTGAAAGGATGGGTGACCTATCGGGAAGTGATTCGCGATACCGTGCGAGTGAGGCCAAAACTAAGGGAAAGGTCGGGTGGTGATTGCAGGGTCAGTAAACAATGATTTCGAGCCTTAGAAAAAACAACGCACTTACCGTTGGAATGGGATGGGCGGCCCGAGAAGCGGACGTGGTTGGCCGATTAGTCGTGGGCAGTCGGGCCGTTACAGTTACATCGTGATTCATTCGGGTTTGAAGTGGAACCACTTCGGTTAAATGTGGGATAAATTTTTCATCATAACTCTTATGATATTGATTCAACTTCACAGTGATTATCCACTGATATATGAGTCCGAAATCAAGCTTCTTACATCTTGAATCATTCTGCTTTGATTAGAATCAAGAAGAAATTGTCAAATCTCCAAACATGGTAAACTGGAATCACTTCCGTTAAAAGTGGGATAACTTATTCATGATAACTCCAATGATATTGGTTCAACTTCAGTGTGATTGTTACATCGTGATTAATTATGGTTTGAATTAAATAAGGAAGAAATTGCCAATTCTCCAAAAAGGGTAAAATGTAATCACTTCGTTTGAAAGTGGGATAACTTCTTCATCATAAATCCTTTTATATTGATTCAACTTCAGTGTAATTACACACTGATTTATGAGTCCAAATAAAGATACTTACATCTTGATTCATTATGGTTTGATTTGAACTAAGAATAAATTACCAAATCTCAAAATCGGGTAAATTGGAATCACGTCGGTTGAAAATAGGATCACTTCTTCATCCTTAGTCCTACGATATTGATTCAAATTCAGGGTGATTCTCCACTGATTTATGATTCTAAATCAAAACTCTTACATCGTGATTCATTCTGGTTTGATTAGAATCAAGAAGAATTTGTCAAATCTCCAAACAAGGTTAACTGGAACTATTTCGGTTAAAAGGGGGATAACTTCTTCATCATAACTCCTATGATATTGATTCAACTTCATAGTGATTATCCATTGATTTAAGAGTCCAAATCAAGCTTCTTACATCTTGATTCATTCTAATTTTATTAGAATCAAGAAGAAATTACCAAATCTCCAAACAGGATAAATTGGAAACACCTCCGTTAAAAGTGAGATAATTTTTTCATGATAACACCTATGATATTGGCTCAACTTCAGGGTGATTCTCAATTGATTAATGAGTCCAAATTAATCTTCCTACAACGTGATACATTTTGGTTTGAGTACAATAAGGAAAAATTTGCCAATTCTCCAAACAAGATAAATTGGAATCGCGTAGGTTGAAAGTGGGATAAGTTCTTCATCATAACTCCTATGATATTGATTCAACTCCAGGGTGATTCTCCACTGATTTAGGATTCTAAATCAAGATTCTTACATTGTGATTCATTCTGGTTTTATTAGAATTAAGAAGAATTGCCAAATCTCCAAACAGAATAAACTAGAGTCACTTCGGTTGAAAGTGGGATGACTTCTTCATCATAACTCCTATGATATTTATTCAACTTCAGGGTGATTATCCATTTATTTATGAGTCCATATAAATCTTCTTACATCTTGATTCATTCCGGTTTGATTAGAATCAAGAAGAAATTTCCAAATCTCCTAACAGGGTAAACTAGAATCTCGTCGGTTGAAAGTGGGATACCTTCTTCATCATAACTCATATGATATTGGTTCAACTTCAGGGTGACTATCCACTAATTTATAAGTCGAAATCAAGCTTCATACATCTTGATTCATTCTAGTTTGATTAGAATCTAGAAGATATTACCAAATCTCCTGACATGGTAAACTAGAATCACCTCTGTTAAAAGTGAGATAATTTCTTCATGATAACTCCGATGATATTGGTTCAACATCAGGGTGGATCTCCATTGATTTATGAGTCCAAATTAAGCTTCATACATTGTGTTTCATTCTTGTTTGATTAGAATAAGGAAGAAATTGCCAATTCTCCAAACCAGGTAAACTGGAATCATGTTTGTTTAAAGTGGGATAACTTCTTCATAACTCCTATGAAATTGGTTCAACTTTAGGGTGATTCTCAACTGATTTATAAGTCCAAATAAATCTCCTTAGATCTTGATTTATTCTGGTTTGATTAGAATCAAGAAGAAGTTGCCAAATCTCCAACCAGGGTAAACTGGAATCACTTTGGTGAAAAGTGGGATAACTTCTTCATCATAACTCCTATGATATTGATTCAAATTCAGGGTGATTATACACTGATTTATGAGTCCAAATCAAGCTACTTACTTAGGGATTCATTCTGGTTTGATTTTAATCAAGAAGAATTGCCAAATCTCCGAATAGAGTAAACTGGAATCACTTTTGTGAAAAGTGGGATAACTTCTTTATCATAACTCCTATGATATTGATTCAGATACAGGGTGATTATACACTGATTTATGAGTCCAAATCAAGCTACTTACTTAGGGATTCATTCTGGTTTGATTATAATCAAGAAGAAATTTCCAAATCTCCAAACAAGGTAAACTGGAATCACGTTGGTTTAAAATGAGATCACTTCTTCATTCTAACTTCTATGATATTGATTCAACTTCAGGGTGATTCCCAACTCAGTTATGATTCCATATAAATCTTCTTACATAGTGAGTCATTTTTTTATTATAATCAACAAGAAATTGCCAAATCTCCAAACAAGGTAAACTGGAACCACTTCGGTTAAAAGTGCGATAACTTCTTCATCATAACTCCTATGATATTGAAAAAACTTCATGGTGATTATGCACTTATTTATGACTCCAAATCGAGATTCTTACATCCTGATTCATTCTTGTTTGATTAGAATCTAGAAGAATCGCCAAATCTCCAAACAGGGTAAACTAGAATCACGTCGGTTGAAAGTGGGATAACATCTTCATCCTAACTCCTATGATATTGAGTCAACTCCAGGGTGATTCTCCAATTATTTAGAAGTCGAAATCAATATTCTTACATTGTTATTCATTCTAGTTTTATTAGAATCAAGAAGAATTGCCAAATCTCCAAACAGAGTAAACTGGACTCACTTCGGTTGAAAGTGGGATGACTTCATCTTCAAAACTCTTATGATATTGATTAAACTTCAGGGTGATTATCCATTTATTTATGAGTTCATATAAATCATCTTACTTTTTGATTCATTCCGGTTTGATTAGAATCAAGAAGAAATTGTCAAATCTCTAAACAGGGTAAACTGGAATCACGTCGGTTGAATGTGGGATAACTTCTTCATCATAACTCATATGATATTGGTTCAACTTCAGGGTGATTATCCACTAATTTATAAGTCTAAATCAAGCTTCTTATATCTTGATTCATTCTAGTTTGATTAGAATCAAGAAGAAATTACCAAATCACCAGTCATGATAAACTAGAATCACCTCTGTTAAAAGTGGGATAATTTCTTCATGATAACTCCTATGATATTGGTTCAACTTCAGGGTGAATCTCCATTGATTTATGAGTCCAAATTAAGATTCATACATTGTGATTCAATCTGGTTTGATTAGAATAAGGCAGAAATTGCCAATTCTCCAAACCAGGTAAACTGGAATCACGTTTGTTTAAAGTTGGATAACTTCTTCATTTTAACTCCTATGATATTGATTGAACTTCAGGGTGATTATAAACTGATTTATTATTCCAATTCAAGATACTTACATCGTTATTCATTCTTATTTGATTAGAATCAAGAAGAAATTTCCAAATCTCCAAACAGGGTAAACTAGAATCACGTCAGTTGAAAGTGGGATAACTTCTTCATCCTAACTTCTATGATATTGATTCAACTTCAGAGTGATTCTCCACTCATTTATGATTCCATATAAGGCTTCTTACATAGTGATTCATTTTTTTATTAGAATCAAGAAGAAATTGCCATATCTCCGAACAAGGCAAACTGGAACGACTTCGGTTACAAGTGGGAAAACTTCATCGTAACTCCTATGATATTGATTCAACTTCATGGTGATTATGCACTTATTTATGAGTCCAAATAGAGCTTCTTATATCTTGATTTATTCTAGTTTGATTAGAATCAAGAAGAAATTGTCAAATCTCCAAACAAGGTAAACTAGAATCACCTCACTTAAAAGTGGATAATTTCTTCATGATAACTCCTATGATATTGGTTCAACTTCAGGGTGAATCTCCATTGATTTATGAGTCCAAATTAAGCTTCATACATTGTGATTCATTCTGGTTTGAAAAGAATAAAGAAGAAATTGCCAATTCTCCAAACCAGGTAAACTGGAATCAAGTTTGTTTAAAGTGGGATAACTTCTTCATCCTAACTCCTATGATATTGATTCAACTTCAGGGTGATTATACACTGATTTAGTATTCCAATTCAAGATACTTACATCAGAATTCATTCTGATTTGATTAGAATCAAGAAGAATTGCCATATCTCCAAATAGAGTAAACTGGAATCACTTTGGTTAAAAGTTGGATAACATCTTCATCATAACTCCTATGATATTGATTCAACTTCAGGATGATTATACACTGACTTATGAGTCCAAATCAAGCTACTTACTTCTGGATTCATTCTGGTTTGATTAGAATCAAGAAGAAATTTTCCAATCTCCAAACAAGGGAAACTGGAATCACGTAGGTTGAAAATGGGATCAATTCTTCATCCTAACTCTTATAATATTGATTCAAATTCAGGGTCATTCTCCACTGATTTATGAGTATAAATCAATCTTCTTACATTGTAGTTCATTCTAGTTTGATTAGAATCAAGATGGATTTGCCACATCTCCCAACATGATAAACTCGAACAACTTCGGTTAAAAGTGGGATAACTTATTCATCATAACTCCTATTATATTGATTCAACTTCATGGTGATTATCAACTGATTTAAGAGTCACAATAAAGCTTCTTAAATCATGATTCATTCAGGTTTCATTAGAATCAAGAAGAAATTGCCAAATCTCCAAACAAGGTAAACTGGAATCATTTCGGTTGAAAATGGGAATAACTTTTTCATTATAACTCATAAGATTTTGGCTCAACTTCAGGTTTATTACCACTGATTAATGATTCTAAATCAAGAATCTTAAATATTGATTAATTCTAGTTTGATTAGAATCGAGAAGAAATTGCCAAATCTCCAAACAGAGTAAGCTGAAATCACGTCGGTTGAAAATGAGATCACTTCTTCATCCTAACTCTTATGATATTGATTCAACTTCAGGGTGATTCTCCACTGATTTATGAGACTACATCAAACTTCTTACATAGTGATTCATTCTGGTTTGAATAGAATCATGAAGAATTTGCCAAATCTCCAATTAAACAGGGTATACTAGAATCAATTCTGTTAAAAGTGGGATAATGTCTTCATCATAACTCCTATTGATTCAATTTAAGGGTGATTATCCACTGATTTATGAGTCCAAATCAATCTTCTTAGATCGTGATTCATTTTAGTTTGACTAGAATCAATATGAATAGCAAAATAACCAAACAGAGTAAAGGTGAATCACTTCGGTTAAAAGTGGGATAGCTTCATCATCATAACTCCTATGATATTTATTCAACTTCAGGGTGATTACACACTGATTTATGAGTCCAAATCTGGCTACTTACATCGTTATCCATTTTTGTTTGATTAGAATCATTAATAAATTGTCAAATTTCCAGACAAGGTAAACTGGAATCACTTCGGTTAAAAGTGGGATAACTTCTTATCCTAACTCCTATGATATTAATTCAACTTCAGGGTGATTATCCACTGATGTATGATTCCCAATAAAGCTTCTTGCATCGTGATTCATTCTGGTTTTATTAGAATCAAGAAGAAGTTGTCAAATCTCCAAACAGGGTACATTAGAATCACGTCGACTGAAAGTGGGATAACTCCTTTATCATAACTCCTATGATATTGATTCAACTACATAGTCATTATCCACTGATTTATGAGTCCAATTCAAGATTATTAAGTCATGATTCATTCTGGTTTGATTAGAATCAAGAAGAAATTACAAAATCTCCAAACAGGGTAAACTGGAATCACGTAAGTTAAAAGTAGGATAACTTCTTCATAATAACTCCTATGATATTGGTTCAACTTGAGGATGATTATCGGATGATTTAAGAGTCCAAATCAAGAATCGTACATCGTAATTCATTCTGGTTTGATTAGAATAAGGATGAAATTGCCGGTTCTCCAAACATGTTAAAATGTAAACACTTCGGTTGAATGTGAGATAACTTCTTCATCCTAACTCCTATGACATTAACTCAAGTTCAGGTTGATTCTCCACTGATTTATGATTCCAAATCAAGCTTATTACATCGTTATTTATTCTGTTTTAATTAAAATCAAGGAATTTTTTGTCAAATCTCCAAACAGGGTAAACTAGAATCACGTGGGTTGAAACTGGGATAAATTCTTCATCATAACTCCTATGATATTGATTCAATTCAAGGTGATTCTCCACGTCTAAATCAAGATTCTTACATCGTGATTGATTCTGGTTTGATTAGAATCAAGAATAAATTTCCAAATCTCCAAAAAGGGAAACTAGAACCACTTTGGTTAAAAGTGGGATAACTTCTACATCATAACTCCTATAATAGCGATTCAACTTCATGGTTGTTATCCACTGATTTATGAGTCCAAATCAAGCTTCTTACATCGTGATTCATTATGGTTTGATTAGAATCAAGAAGAAATTTCCAAATCTCCAAACAGGATAAACTAGAATCACTTCAGTTAAAAGTGGGATAACTTCTTCATCATAACTCCTATGATATTTATTTAACTTCAGGGTGATTATACACTGATTTAAAAGTCCAAATCAAGATTCTTACATCCTTATTATTCTGGTTTGATTAGAATCAAGCTTCTTAAATCATGACTCATTCTTCTTTGATAAGAAGCAAGAAGAAATTTCCAAATCTCCAAACATGATAAATTGGAATCACGTCGGTTGAAAGTGAAATAACTTCTTCATCATAACTCCAATGATACTGATTCAACTTCAGGTTGATTATCGAACGATTTATGAGTCCAAATCAAGGTTCTTACATCGTCACTTATTATGGTTTGATTAGAATCAAGAAGAATTGCAAAATCTCCAATCAGGGTAAACTAGAATTACGTCGGTTGAAAGTGGGATAATATTGATTAAAGTTCAAGGTAATTCTCCACTTATTTATGAGTCCAAATCAAGATTTTTACATTGTGATTCATTCGGGTTTGATTAGAATCAAGAAGTAATTGCCAAATCTCCAAACAGGGTAAACTGAAACCACTTCGGTTACAAGGGGGACAACTTTTTCATCATAACTCCTATGATATTGATTCAACTTCACGGTGATTATCCACTGATTTATGAGGCCAAATTAAGCTACTTACTTCGGGATTCATTCTGGTTTGATTAGAATCAAGAAGAAATTTCCAAATTTCCAAACAAGGTAAACTGGAATCACGTAGGTTGAAAATGAGATCACTTCTTCATCCTAACTCTTATGATATTGATTCAACTTCAGGGTGATTCTCCACTGATTTATGAGACTACATCAAACTTCTTACATAGTGATTCATTCTGGTTTGAATAGAATCATGAAGAATTTGCCAAATCTCCAATTAAACAGGGTATACTAGAATCAATTCTGTTAAAAGTGGGATAATGTCTTCATCATAACTCCTATTGATTCAATTTCAGGGTGATTCTCCACTTATTTATGATTCTAAATCAATCTTCTTAGATCGTGATTCATTCTATTTTTACTAGAATCAAGAAGAAATTGCCAATTCTCCAAACAGGGTAAACTATAATCACTTCGGTTGAATGTGAGATAACTTCTTCATCCTAACTCCTATGATATTAATTCAACTTCAGGGTGATTCTTCCTGATTTATGATTCCAAATAAATCTTCTTATATCGTTATTCATTCCGGTATGATTAGAATCAAGATGAAAATTGTCAAATTTTCAAACAGGGTGAATCACTTCGGTTAAAAGTGGGATAACTTCTTCATCCTAACTCCTTTGATATTGATTCAACTTCAGGGTGATTATCCACTGATTTATGAGTACAAATCAACCTTTTTGCATCTTGATTCATTTTGTTCTGATTAGAATAAAGAAGAAATTGCCAAATCTCCAAAATGGTAAACTGGAAACACTTCGGTTAAAAGTGGGATAACTTCGTCACCCTAACTCCTATGATATCAATTCAAATTCAGGGTGATTATTCACTGATTTATGAGTCCCAATCAATCTTATTATATCGTGATTCATTCTGGTTTGATTAGAATCAAGAAGAAATTGTCAAATCTCCAAACAGGGCACAATAGAATCACGTCGGCTGAAAGTGGTATAACTTCTTCATCATAACTCTTATGATATTGATTCAACTACATTGTGATTATCCACTGATTTATGAATCCAATTCAAGATTATTAGATCATGATTCATTCTGGATTGATTAGAAACAAGAAGAAATTGCCAAATCTCCAAATAGTGTAAACTGGAATCACGTAAGTTGAAAGTAGGATAACTTCTTCATCATAACTCCTATGATATTAGTTCAACTTCAGGGTGATTATCGAATGATTTATGAGTCCAATTCAAGAATTGTACATCGTAATTCATTCTAGTTTGATTAGAATAAGGAAGAAATTGCCGATTCTCCAAATAGGGTAAACTATAATCACTTTGGTTGAATGTGAGATAACTTCTTCATCCTAACTCCTATGATATTAACTCAGGTTCAGGTTGATTCTCCACTGATTTATGATTCCAAATCAAGCTTCTTACATCGTTATTCATTCTTGTTTGCTTAAATTCAAAATTTTTTTTTTACTAAATCTCTAAACAGGGTAAACTGGAATCACGTCGGTTGAAAGTGGGATAACTTCTTCCTCATAACTCCTATGATATTGATTCAACTTCAGGGTGATTCTTAAATGATTTATGAGTCCAAATCAAGCTTCTTACATCATGATTCATTCTAGTTTGTTTAGAATAAAGAAGAAATTTCCAAGTCTCCAAACAGGATAAACTGGAATCACGTCGGTTAAAAGTGAGATAACTTCTTCATCATAACTCCTATGATATTGAATCAACTTCAGGGTGATTATCCATTGATTTAAGAGTACAAATCAAGGTTCTTACATCTAAATTCATTCTAGTTTTATTAGAATCAAGAAGAAATCTCCATATCTCCAAACATGGTAAACTCGAATCACCTCCGTTAAGAGTGGATAACCTCTACATGATAACTCCTATGATATTGGTTCAACTTCAGGGTGATTCTCCATTGATTTATGATTCTAAATCAAGCTTCATACATCCTGATTCATTCTGTTTTGATTAGAATCAATAAGAAATTTGCAAATCTCCTAATAGGGTAAACTTGAACCACTTCGGTTAAAAGTGGGATAACTTCTTCATAATAACTCCTATCATATTGATTTGAATTCATGGTGATTATCCACTTATTTATGAGTCCAACTCGAGCTTCTTACATCGTGATTCATTCTGGTTTGATTAGAATCAAAAAGAAATTACCAAATCTCCAAACATGGTAACAGGAATCACGACGGATGAAAGTAAGATAACTTCTTCCTCATAACTCCTATGATATTGGTTCAACTTCAGGGTGATTATCGAATGATTTATGAGTCTAAGTCAATCTTCCTACATCGTGATTCATTCTGGTTTTATTAGAATCAAGAAGAATTTGCCAAATCTCCAAATAGGGTAAACTGGAATCACGTCGGTTGAAAGTGGGATAACTTCTTCATCCTAACTCCTATGATACTGATTCGACTTCAGGGTGATTCTCCAATGATTTATAAATCCAAATAAAGATTCTTATATTCTGATTCATTCTGGTTTGAATAGACTGGACTCACTTCCGTTAAAAGTGCGATAACGTCTTCATCATAACTCCTATGATATTGATTCAAATCCATGGTGATTATCCACACATTTATTAGTCCCTATTAGGCTTCTTACATCGTGATTCATTCTGGTTTGATTAGAATCAAGAAGTAACTGCCTAATCTACAAACTGGATAAACTTGAATCAATTCGGTTAAACGTGGGATAACTTCTTCATCATAACTCCAATGATATTTATTAGACTACAGGTTTATTATCCATTGACTTATGATTCCAAATAAAGCATCTTAGAGCATGATTCATTCTGGTTTGATTAGAATAAAGAAGAAACTGTCATTTTTCTAAACATGGTAAATTGGAATCATTTCGGTTGAAAGTATGATAACTTCTTCATCATAACTCCTATGATAGTGATTCAACTTCAGGGTGATTTATGAGTCCAAATTAGTTTTCTTACATCGTGATTCATTTTTTTATTCGAATCAAGAAGAAATTGTCAAATCTCCAAACAGGGTAAACTGGAACCACTTCGGTTAAAAGTGGGATAACTTCTTCATCATAACTCCTATGATATTGATTCAAATTCATGGTGATTATCCACTGATTTATCAGTAAAATTCAAGATTCTTAGATCATAATTCATTCTGGTTTGATTAAAATCTAGAAGAAATTGTCAAATCTCAAAACATGGTAAACTGGAATCACGTCGGTTGAAAGTAGGATAACTTCTTCATCATAACTCCTATGATATTGGTTAAAATTCAGGGTGATTATCGAATGACATATGAGACCAGTTCAAGCTTCATACATCGTAATTCATTCTGGAATGATTAGAATAAGGAAGAAATTTTCGATTCTCCAAACAGGGTAAAATGTAATCATTTCGATTGAATGTGAAATAAATTCTTCATCCTAACTCCTATGATATTATTTGAAGTTCAGGTTGATTCTACACTGATTTATGATTCCAAAACAAGCTTCTTACATCTTTATTCATTCTAGTTTGATTAGAATCAAGAAAAAAATGCAAAATCTCCAAACAGGGTAAACTGTAATCACGTCGGTTGAAAGTGGGATAACTTCTTCATCCTAACTCCTATGATACTCCACTGATTTATGAGTTCAAATCAAGCTTCTTAGATCGTGCTTCATTCTGGTTTGATTAGAATTAAGAAGAATAGCCAAATCTCCAAACAGGATAAACTGGAATCACTTTTGTTGAAAGTGGGATAACTTCTTCATCCTAACTCCTATGATATTGATTCAACTTCAGGGTGATTTTCCACTGATTTATGAGTCCAAATCAAGCTTCTTACATCGTGATTCATTGTTTTTTTTGTTTGAATCAATAAGAAATTGCCAAATCTCCAAACATGGTAAACTGGAACCACTTCGGTTAAAAGTGGGATAACTTCTTCATCATAAGTCCTATGATATTGATTCAACTTCATCGTTATTATTCAATGATTTATGAGTCCAAATAAATCTTCTTACATCGTGATTCATTCTGGTTTTATTAGAATCAAGAAGAAATTTCCAAATCTCCAAAAATAGTAAACTGGAATCACGTCGGTTGAAAGTAGAATAACTTCTTCATTATAACTCCTATGATATTGGTTCAACTTCAAGGTGATTATCAAATTATTTATGATTCCAAATAAAGGTTCTTAGATCTTCACTCATTCTGGTTTGATTAGAATCAAGAAGAATAGCTGCATCTCCAATTAGGGTAAACTGGAATCACGTCGGTTGAAAGTGAGATAAATTCTTCAGCCTAACTCCTATTATATTGATTAAACTTCAGGTATATTATCCATTGACTTATGATTCCAAATCAAGCTTCTTTGATCGTGATTTATTCTGGTTTGATTAGAATCAAGAAGAAACTGCCAATTCTCCAAACACGGTAAACTGAAATCACTTCGGTTGAAAGTAGGATAACTTCTTCATCATAACTCCTATGATATTGATTCAACTTCAGGGTGACTATACACTGATTTATGATTCCAAATAAATCTACTTACATCTGGATTCATTCTGGTTTGATTAGAATCAGAAGACATTGCGAAATCTCCAAACAGGGTAAAGTGGAATCACGTCGGTTGAAAACTGGATCACTTCTTCATCCTAACTCCTATAATTTATTCAACTTCAAAATTATTCTCCACTGATATATGATTCTAAATCAAGTTTCTTACATCGTGATTCATTCTGGTTTGATTAGAATCAAGAAGAAACTGCCAATTCTCCAAACAGGGTAAACTGGAATCACTTCGGTTGAAAGTAGGATAACTTCTTCATCATAAGTCCTATGATATTGATTCAACTTCAGGGTGATTATACACTGATTTATGAGTCCAAATAAATCTACTTACATCTGGATTCATTCTGGTTTGATTAGAATCAAGAAGACATTGACAAATCTCCAAACAGGGTAAAGTGGAATCACGTCGGTTGAAAACTGGATCACTTCTTCATCCTAACTCCTATAATATTTATTCAACTTCAAAATGATTCTCCACTGATATATGATTCTAAATCAAGCTTCTTATATCTTTATTCAATCTGGTTTAATTATAATCAAGAAGAAATTGTCAAATCTCAAAACATGAAAAATTGGAACCACTTCGGTTAAAAGTGGGATAACTTCTTCATCATAACTCCTATGATATTGATTCAACTTCAGGGTGATTGTCCATTTATTTTTGAGTCCAAAAAAATATTCTTACATCTTGATTCATTCTGGTTATATTAAAATCAAGAATAAATTGCCAAATCTCCAAATAGGGTAAACTGTAATCATTTCGGTTAAAAGTGGGATAACTTCTTCATCATAACTCCTATGATATTGATTCAACTTCAGTTATTATCCACTTATTTATGAGTCTAAATCAATCTTCTTACATCGTGATTCATTCTGGTTTGATTAGAATCAAGAAGAAATTGCAGATCTCCAAACAGGGTAAACTGGAATCACGTTGGTTGAAAGTAGGATAACCTCTTCATCATGACTCCTATGATATTGGTTCAACTTCAGGGTGAATATGGAATGATTTATGAGTACAAATCAAGGTTCTTAGATCGTAATTCATTCTGGTTTGATTAGAACCAAGAAGAATTTCTAAATCTCCAATTTGGGTAAAATGGAATCACGTCGGTTGAAAGTAGGATAACTTCTTCATCATAACACCTATGATATTGATTCATCTTCATGGTTATTATCCACTGATTTATGAGTTCAAATCAAGCTCCTTACATCGTGATTCATTTTGATTTGATTAGAATCAAGAAGAAATTGTCAAATCTCCAAACATGGTAAACTGGAATCACGTCGGTTGGAACAAGGATAACTTCATCATCATAAATCATATGATCTTGTTTTAACTTCAGGGTGATTAACGAATGATTTATGAGTCTTAATCAAGGTTCTTAGATCGTGATTTATTCTGGTTTGATTAGAATCAAGAAGAATTGCCAAATTTCCAAACAGGGTAAACTGGAATCACGTCGGTTGAAAGTGGGATAACTTCCCCTGATATATGAGTCCAAATCAAGATTCTCACATAGTGATTAATTCTGGTTTGATTAGAATCAAGAAGAAATTTCAAAACCTCCAAACATGGTAAACTGGAATCACTTCGGTTGAAAGTGGGATAACTTCTTTATCATAACTCCTATGATATTGGCTCAAATTTTGGGTGATTATCGAATGATTTATGAGTCCAATTCAAGCTTCTTAGATCGTTATTCATTCTGGTTTGATTAGAATCAAGAAGAATCGCCAAAACTCCAAACAGGGTAAACAGAAATCACTTCGATTAAAAGTGGGATAACTTCTTCATCATAACTCCTATGACATTGATTAAACTTCAGGGTGATTATACTTTGATTTATTAGTCAAAATCAAGCTACTTACATCGGGTTTCATTCTTTTTTTATTAGAATCAAGAAGAAACTACCAAATCTCCAAATAGGGTAAACTTTAATCACGTCGGTTGAAAGTGGGATAACTTCTTCATCATAACTCATATGATATTGATTCAACTTCAGGGTGATTCTCCACAAATTTATTAGTCCAAATAAAGATTCGTACATCGTTATTCATTCTTTTTATTAGAATAAGGAAGAAATTGTCAAAATATCTTTGGTTCAATGTGAGATAACTTCTTCGTCCTAACTCCTATGATATTAATTCAACTACAGGGTGATTCTCCACTTATTTATGAGTCCAAATCAAGCTTCTTACGTCGTTATTCATTTTGGATTGATTATAATCAAGATGAAATTTGCCAAATCTCCAAACTGGGTAAACTGGAATCACTTGGTTAAAAGTGGGATAACTTCTTCATAATAACTCCTATGATATTGATTCAACTTCAGGATGATTCTCCACTGATTTATGACTCTAAAACAAGCTTCGTACATCGTGATTCATTTTTTTATTAGAATCATTAAGAAATTGCCAATAATCCAAACAAGGTAAACTGAAATCACTTTGGTTAAAAGTGGGATAACTTCTTCATCATAACTCCTATGATATTGATTCAACTTCATGGTGATTATACACTGATTTATTAGTCAAAATCAATCTACTTACATCGGGATTCATTCTGGTGTAATTATAATCAAGAAGAAATCGCCAAATCTCCAAACAAGACAAACTCGAATGACTTCAGTTGAAATTGGGATAACTTCTTCATCATAACTTCTACGATATTCGTTCAACTTCATGATGATTCTCCACTGATTTATGAGTCCAAATCAAGATTCTTACATCGTGATTCATTCTGGTTTAATTAGAATCAAGAAGAAATTACCAAATCTCCAAACAGGATAAACTGGAATCAGTTCAGTTAAAGTGGGATAACTTCTTCATCACAACTCCTATGATATTGATTCAACTTAAAGGTGATTATCCACTGATTTATGAGTCTAAATCAATATTTCTACATCGTGATTCATTCTAGTTTAATTAGAACCAAGAAGAAAATGCCAAATATCCAAACAAGGTAAACTAGAATCACGTCGGTTGAAAGTAGGATAACTTCTTCATCCTAACTCCTATGATATTGATTTAACTTAAGGGTTTCTCCACTGATTTTTGAGTCCAAATAAAGCTTCATACATTGTTATTCATTCTGTTTGATTAGAATAGGAAAGAAATTGTCAAATCTCCAAACAGGATAAACTGGAATCACTTCAGTTGAAAGTGGGATAATTTTTTCATCATAACTCCAATGATATTGATTCAACTTCAGGATGATTATCCACTGATTAATGAGTCCAAATCAAGATTCTTACATCTTTATTCATTCTGTTTTGATTAGAATAAATAAGAAATTGACAAATTTCAAAACACGGTAAACTTGAATCACTTCAGTTAAAATGGGGATAACTTCTTTATCCTAACTCCTATGATATTGATTCAAATTCAGGGTGATTCTTCACTGATTCATGAGTCGAAATAAAGCTTCGTACATCGTTATTAATTCTGTTTTTCTTGTAAAAGGAAGAAATTGCCCTACATCCTAACTCCTATGATATTAATTCAACTTCAGGGTGATTCTCCACATATTTATGAGTTAAATCAAGCTTCTTACGTCGTTATTGATTCTGGTTTGATTAGAATCAAGAAAGTTTTTGCCAAATCTCCAAACAGGGTAAACTGGAATCACTTCGGTTAAAAATAAGATAACTTCTTGATAATAACTCTTATGATCTTGATTCAACTTCAGGGTGATTATCCACTGATTAATAAGACCAAATCAAGCTTCTTACATCTTGATTAATTTTGGTTTGATTTGAATCAAGAAGAAATTACCAAACCTCCAAAACGGGTAAAGTGGAATCATTTCGGTTAAGAGTGGGATAACTTCTTCATCATAACTTCTATGATATTGATTCAACTTCAAGGTGATTCTCCACTGATTTATAATATATGTTAAGCTTCTTACATCATGATTCATTCTGTTTTGATTAGAATCAAGAAGAAATTTTTCAAATATCCAAACAAGATAAACTAGAATCACTTCTGTTAAAAGTGAGATAACTTCTTAATCATAACTCCTATGATATTGATTCAACTTCAAGGTGATTCTACACTGATTTATGAGTTTAAATGAAGCTTCATAGATCGCGATTAATTCTTTTTTGATTAGAATAAAGAAGAAAATTCCAAATCTCCAAAAATGGTAAATTGGAAACACGTCGGTTGAAAATGTGATAACTTCTTCATCATAACTCCTATGATATTTATTCAACTTCATGGTGATCATCAAATGATTTATAATTCCAAATCAAGCTTCTTAGAGCGTGATTCATTCTGGTTTGATTGGAATCAAGAGGAATTTCCCAATCTCCAAATATGGTAAACAGGAATCACTTAGATTAAAACTGGGATAACCTCTTCATCATAACTCCTATAATATTTATTCAACTTCAGCGTGATTATACATAGATTTATTAGTATAAATAAAGCTACTTACATCGAGATTCATTCTGGTTTAATTAGAATCAAGAAGAAATTGCCAAATCTACAAACAAGGTAAATTGGAATCACGTCGGTTGAAAGTGGGATAACTTCTTCATCATAAATCCAATTATATTGATTCAACAACATGGTGATTCTTCAATGATTTATGAGTATACTTAAGCTTCTTATATCGTGATAGATTCTGGTTTGATTACAATCAAGAAGAAATTTGCCAAATCTCCAAACAAGATAAACATGAATCACTTCGGTTAAAAGTGAGAAAACTTCTTCATATTAACTCCAATGATATTGATTCAATTTCAGGATGATTACCACTGATTAATGAGTCCAAATCAAGATTCTTAAATCTTTATTCATTCTTGTTTGATTAGAATCAACAAGAAATTGCAAAATTTCGAAACACGGTAAACTTGAATCACTTCAGTTAAAAAGGGGATAACTTCTTTATCATAACTCCTATGATATTGATTCAACTTCACGGTGATTCTACACTGATTTATGATACCAAATGAAGCTTCGTATATCGTGATTAATTATTTTTTTGATTAGAACCAAGAAGAAATTACAAAATAACTAAACATGATAAACTGAAATCGCTTCAATTGAAAGTGGGATAACTTCTTCATCATAACTTCTATGGTATTGGTTCAACTTCAAGGTGATTCTCCACTGATTTATGAGTCCAAATCAACCTTCTTACACGTGATTCATTATGGTTTGATTAGAATGACGAATAAATTCCCAAATCTCCAAACAGGGTAAACTGGAATCACTTCGGTTAAAAATGGGATAACTTCTTCATCATAACTCCTCTAATATTGATTCAACTTCAGGATTATATCCACTGATCAATGAGTCTAAATCATGCTACTTACATTGGGTTTCATTCTGGTTTAATTAGAATCCAGAAGAAATTGTCAAATCTCCAAAAAAGGAAAATTGGAATCACGACGGTTGAAAGTGAGATAACTTCTTCATCCTAACTCCTATGATATTGATTAAACTTCAGGGTGATTCTCCACTGATATATGAGTCCAAATAAAGCTTCTTACTTCTTTATTCATTCTGTTTTGATTAGAATAAGAAAGAAATTGCCAAATCTCCAAACATAATAAACTGGAATCACTTCAGTTGAAAGTGGAAAACTTCTTCATAATAACTTCTATGATATTGATTCAACTTCAAGGTGATTATACACTGATTTATTAGCCCAAATCAAGCTACTTACATCGGGTTTCATTCAGTTTTGATTAGAATCATGAAGAAATTGCCAAATCTCCAAACAGGGTAAACTGGAATCACTTCGGTTGAAAGTCGGATAACTTCTTCATCCTAACTCCTATGATATTGATTCAACTTCAAGGTGATTCTCCACTGATTGATAAGTCCAAATAGAGCTTTTTTATTCGTAAATCGTTATAAATTCTTTTTTTTCTTGTAATAAGGAAGAAATTGCCAAATCTCCAAACAGGGTAAACTGTAATCACTTCGGTTGAATGTGAGATAATTTCTTAATCCTAACTTCTATGATTTTAATTCAACTTCAGGGTGATTCTCCACTTATTTATGAGTTCAAATCAATCTTCTTACGTCGTTATTCATTCTGGTTTGATGAGAATCTAGAAGAAATTTGACAAAATCTCCAAACAGGGTATACTGGAATCACTATTGTTAAAACTTGGATAACTTCTTCATAATAACTTCTATGATATTGATTCAACTTCAAGGTGATTATCCACTGATTAATAAGTCCAAATAAATATTCTTAAGTCTTGATTAATTTTGGTTTGATTTAAATCAAGAAGAAATTGGCAAATCTTTAAACAGGGTTGGAATCATTTCATTTAAAAGTGGGATAACTTCTTCATCATAACTACTATGATATTTATTCAACTTCAAGGTGATTCTCCACTGATTGTTGAGTATATTTTAAGCTTCTTAAATATTGAGTCATTCTGGTTTGAAAAGAATCAATAATAAATTTGCCAAATCTCCAAACAAGATAAACTGTAATCACTTCGGTTAAAAGTGGGATAACTTCTTCATAATAACTCCTATGATATTGATTCAACTTCAGGATGATTATCCACTGATCAATTATTCCAATTTAAGATTCTTACATCTTTTTTCATTCTTTTTTTATTAGAATTAAGAAGAAATTGCCAAATTTCGAAATACGGTAAACTGGAATCACTTCAGTTAAAAAGGGGATAACTTCTTCATCATAACTCTTATGATATTGATTCAACTTCACGGTGATTATTCACTGATTTATGAGTCCCAATGAATCTTCGTATATCGTGATTAATTTTTTTTTATTAGAATCAAGAAGAAAATTTCAAATCTCCAAAAAGGGTAAATTGGAATCACGTCGGTTGAAAATGAGGTAACTTCTTCATCATAACTCCTATGATATTGGTTCAAATTCAGGGTGATTATCAAATGATTTATAAGTACAAATCAATCTTCTTATAGTATTATTCATTTTGGTTTGATTGGAATAAAGAGAATTGCCAAATTTCCAAACAGGTAAATTGGAATTGCTTCGATTAAAAGTGGGATAACTTCTTGATCATAACTCTTATAATATTGATTCAACTTCAGGGTGATTATAAACTGATTTATTTGTCCAAATCAAGCTACTTACATCATGTTTCATTCTGGTTTGATTAGAATCAAGAAGAAATTTTTCAAATCTCCAAACAAGATAAACTTGAATCACTTCGGTTAAAAGTAGGATAACTTCTTCATCATAACTCCTATGATATTGATTCAACTTCAAGGTAATTCTACACTGATTTATGAGTTTAAATGAAGCTTCATATATCGTGATTAATTCTTTTTTGATTAGAATAAAGGAGAAAATTCCAAATCTCCAAAAATGGTAAACTGGAAACACGTCGGTTGAAAATGTGATAACTTCTTCATCATAACTCCTATGATATTTATTCAACTTCAGGGTGATCTTCAAATGATTTATAATTCCAAATCAAGCTTCTTAGAGCGTTATTCATTCTGGTTTAATTGGAATCAAGAGGAATTTCCCAATCTCCAAATATGGTAAACAAGAATCACTTAGATTAAAACTGGGATAACCTCTTCATCATAACTCCTATAATATTTATTCAACTTCAGCGTGATTATACATAGATTTATTAGTATAAATAAAGCTACTTACATTGGGATTCATTCTGGTTTAACTAGAATCAAGAAGAAATTGCCAAATCTACAAACAAGGTAAATTGGAATCACGTCGGTTGAAAGTCTTCATCATAAAAACAATTATATTGATTCAACTACAAGGTGATTCTTCAATGATTTATGAGTATACGTTAAGCTTCTTATATCGTGATACATTCTGGTTTGATTACAATCAAGAAGAAATTTGCCAAATCTCCAAACAAGACAAACTGGAATCACTTCGGTTAAAAGTGAGAAAACTTCTTCATATTAACTCCAATGATATTGATTGAATTTCAGGATGATTATCCACTGATTAATGAGTCCAAATCAAGATTCTTAAATCTCTATTCATTCTTGTTTGATTAGAATCAACAAGAAATTGCAAAATTTCGAAACACGGTAAACTTGAATCACTTCAGTTAAAAAGGGGATAACTTCTTTATCATAACTCCTATGATATTGATTCAACTTCACGGTGATTCTACACTGATTTATGATACCAAATGAAGCTTCGTATATCGTGATTAATTATTTTTTTGATTAGAACCAAGAAGAAATTGCAAAATAACTAAACATGATAAACTGGAATCGCTTCAATTGAAAGTGGGATAACTTCTTTATCATAACTTCTATGGTATTGGTTCAACTTCAAGGTGATTCTCCACTGATTTATGAGTCCAAATCAACCTTCTTACATCGTGATTCATTATGGTTTGATTAGAATGAAGAATAAATTCTCAAATCTCCAAACAGGGTAAACTGGAATCACTTCGGTTAAAAGTGGGATAACTTCTTCATCATAACTCCTCTGATATTGATTCAACTTCAGGATTATTATCCACTGATCAATGAGTCTAAATCAAGCTACTTACATCGGGTTTCATTCTGGTTTAATTAGAATCCAGAAGAAATTGTCAAATCTCCAAAAAGGTAAATTGGAATCACGACGGTTGAAAGTGAGATAACTTCTTCATCCTAACTCCTATGATATTGATTAAACTTCAGGGTGATTCTCCACTGATATATGAGTCCAAATAAAGCTTCTTAAATCTTTATTCATTATGTTTTGATTAGAATAAGAAAGAAATTGCCAAATCTCCAAACATAATAAACTGGAATCACTTCAGTTGAAAGTGGAAAACTTCTTCATAATAACTTCTATGATATTGATTCAACTTCAATGTGATTATACACTGATTTATTTAGCCAAATCAAGCTACTTACATCGGGTTTCATTCAGTTTTGATTAGAATCATGAAGAAATTGCCAAATCTCCAAACAAGGTAAACTGGAATCACTTCGGTTGAAAGTCGGATAACTTCTTCATCCTAAGTCCTATGATATTGATTCAACTTCAGGGTGATTCTCCACTTATTGATAAGTCCAAATAAAGCTTTTTTATTCATAAATCGTTATAAAATTTTTTTTCTTGTAATAAGGAAGAAATTGCCAAATCTCCAAACAGGGTAAACTGTAATCACTTCGGTTGAATGTGAGATAATTTCTTAATCCTAACTCCTATGATTTTAATTCAACTTCAGGGTGATTCTCCACTTATTTATGAGTTCAAATCAATCTTCTTACGTCATTATTCATTCTGGTTTGATGAGAATCTAGAAGAAATTTGATAAAATCTCCAAACAGGGTAAACTGGAATCACTACTGTTAAAACTTGGATAACTTCTTCATAATAACTCCTATGATATTGATTCAACTTCAAGGTGATTATCCACTGATTAATAAGTCCAAATAAATATTCTTAAATCTTGATTAATTTTGGTTTGATTTAAATCAAGAAGAAATTGCTAAATCTCCAAACAGGGTTAGAATCATTTCAGTTAAAAGTGGGATAACTTCTTCATCATAACTACTATGATAATTATTCAACTTCAAGGTGATTCTCCACTGGTTGTTGATTATATTTTAAGCTTCTTAAATATTGAGTCATTCTGGTTTGAATAGAATCAAGAATAAATTTGCCAAATCTCCAAACAAGATAAACTGGAATCACTTTGGTTAAAAGTGGGATAACTTCTTCATAATAACTCGGGTCGATGAGCTATTTCCCCACGAGATCTATCATATAGCATCAGATCCACATCAAACTATGACCTAGTGTCAAATCTCCACAGTTTGAAAGTTATAAACTTATTTCTCCACGAATTAACAATTTTGAATGTATTTCTCTCCGAACCAATACTTCGAAACTTAATTACCCATAGACCATGGTTTTCATTAGTTTATTATAAACCAAATAGTTTATACCGGCTAAACCATACTAAAACTCATTTTAAACAATTTTTATTAAAGAATATTGTTTCTCTTCTTGTTGAAATTTCAAAACATAGATTTTTTAAATTCAAAAAAGCTTTCCTAATTTCTTTTTATATTTTGCGTATTTTAAAAATTTAAAATATAAATTACATCAAGATTTTATGTTTACAAAATTTAATAAAATCACAGTGAAAAAATAAGCTATTAAATTCTTGTATTTTCTTTTTTTTTTTGAAAGAAAAAATTAAATTTTGATAAAAGTATATGTCAAAATCTATGTTTTGTTGAATTTTGACATATATTTTTTATTAAAAATAATTTTTGTTTATTTCAAATTTCAAAAAACAAATACAAAATTAACAAGCTTATTTGTTCATTGTGATTTTATTAAACTTTATAAAAACAAAATCTTGATGTAATTTTTTTCTTTTAAATTTCAGAAAACACAAAAATATACACCTAAAACTTCCTTGAAATTAAAAAAAAATATGTATTTTAAAATTTCAACAAAAATAAAAAAAATATTCTTAAATAAAAGTTGTTTAAAATATATTTTTGTTTGGTTTAGCCGGTTTAAATTATTTGGTTAATAATAAACCAATCAAAACCATTGTCTATGGGTAATTAAGTTTCGAAGTATCGATTCGGGAAGAAATACATTTAAAAGTATTAATTCGTGGAGAAATAAGTTTATAACTTTCAAATCATGGAGATTTGACACTAGGTCATAGTTTGGTGGGAAACTGATGTTATATGATAGTTCTCGTGGGGAAATAGTTCGTTGACCCTAATAACTCCTATGATATTGATTCAACTTCAGGATGATTATCCACTGATCAATTATTCCATTAAGATTCTTACATCTTTTTCCATTCTTGTTTGATTAGAATCAAGAAGAAATTGTCAAATTTCGAAATACGGTAAACTGGAATCACTTCAGTTAAAAAGGGGATAACTTCTTCATCATAACTCCTATGATATTGATTCAACTTCACGGTGATTCTTCACTGATTTATGAGTCCCAATGAATCTTTGTATATCGTGATTAATTCTTTTTTTTTTATTAGAATCAAGAAGAAAATTGCAAATCTCTAAAAAGGGTAAATTGGAATCACGTCGGTTGAAAATGAGGTAACTTCTTCATCATAACTCAAATGATATTGGTTCAAATTCAGGGTGATTATCAAATGATTTATAAGTACAAATCAATCTTCTTATAGTGTTATTCATTTTGGTTTGATTGGAATCAAGAGAATTGCCAAATCTCCAAACAGGGTAAACTGGAATCGCTTCGATTAAAAGTGGGATAACTTCTTGATCATAACTCCTATAATATTGATTCAACTTCAGGGTGATTATAAACTGATTTATTAGTCCAAACCAAGATACTTACATCATGTTTCATTCTGGTTTGATTAGAATCAAGAAGAAATTTTTCAAATCTCCAAACAAGATAAACTTAAATCACTTCGGTTAAAAGTGGGATAACTTCTTCATCATAACTCCTATGATATTGATTCAACTTCAAGGTGATTCTACACTGATTTATGAGTTTAAATAAAGCTTCATATATTGTGATTAATTCTTTTTTTTCTTGTATTAAGGAAGAAATTGTCAAATCTCCAAACAGGGTAAACTGTAATCACTTCGGTTGAATGTGAGATAACTTTTTCATCCTAACTCCTATGATATTAATTAAACTTCATGTTGATTCTCCACTTATTTATGATTTAAAATCAAGGTTCTTACGTCGTTATTCATTCTGGTTTGATTAGAATCAAGAAGAAATTCGCCAAATCTCCAAAAAGGGTAAACTGGAATCACTTCGGTTAAAAATGGGATAACTTCTTCATAATAACTCCTATGACATTGATTCAGCATCAGGGTAATTATCCACTGATTTATGAGTCCAAACGAAGCTTCGTATATCTTGATTCATTTTGTTTTGATTCGAATCAAGAAGAAATTGCAAAATCTCCAAACCGGGTAAACCAAAGTGATTCTAGTTTACCCTGTTTGGAGATTTATCAATTTCTTCTTGATAATAATCGAACCAGAATGAATCAAGATGTAAGAAACTTTATTTGGACTCATAAATCAGTGGATAAGCACCCTGAAGTTGAATGAATATCATAGGAGTTAGGATGACAAAGTTATCCTACTTTTAACCGAAGTGATTCCAATTTACTCTGTTTAGAGATTTGACAATTTCTTATTCATTCTAATAAAGCCAGAATGAATCATGATGTAAGAATACTAATTTGGACACATAAAGCAGTGATTAATCACCCTTAATTTGAATCAATATAATAGAAGTTATGATAAAGAAGATATCCCACTTTCAACCGAAATGATTCAAGTTTACCCTGTTTGGAGATTTGGCAATTTCTTCTTGATTCTAATCAAACCAGAATGAATCACGATGTAATAAGATTAATTTGGATTCATAAATAAGTGTAGAATGACCCCTGAAGTTGAATCAATATCACAAGATTTATGATTACAGTTTACCATGTTTGAAGATTTGGCAATTTCTTCTTGATTGTAATAAAACCAGAACGAATCATGATGCCAGAAACTTGATTTTGACAAACAATGAGTTGAATCAATATCATACGAGTTATGATGAAGATGTTATCCTACTTTCAACCGAAATGATTCCAGTTTACTCTGTTTGGAGATTTGGATATTTCTACTTGATTCTAATCAAACCACAATGAATCACGATGTAATAAGCTTGATTTTGGTACATAAATAAGTGGAGAATAACCCTGAAGTTTAGTCAATATCATAGGAGTTATGATGAAGAAGTTATCCCACTTTCAACCGAAGTTATTCCAGTTTATCCTTTTTGGAGATTTGGCGATTCCTTATTGATTGAATAAAACTAGAATGGATCACGATGCCAGAAGCTTGATTTTGACTCATAAATCAGTGGAGAATAACCATGAAGTTGAATCAATATCAGACGAGATATGATTAAGAAGTTATCCCACTTTCAATCGGTATGGTTCCAGTTTACTCTGTTTATAGATTTTACAATTTCTTATTTATTCTAATAAAGCCAGAATGAATCATGATTTAAGAATCTTAATTTGGACACATATGTCAGTGATTAATCACCCTTAAGTTGAATCAATATAATAGAAGTTATGATGAAGAAGTTATCCCACTTTCAACAAAAGTGATTCCAGTTTACCCTGTTTGGAAATTTGGTAATTTTTTCTTGATTCTAATCTAACAAGAATGAATCACGACGTAATAAAATTAAATTGGTTTCATAAATAATTGTACAATGAACCCTGAAGTTGAATCAATATCATAAGAATTGTGATGCAGATTTTATCCCACTTTCAACAAAAGTGATTCCCGTTTACCATATTTGGAGATTTGGTAATTTCTTCTTGATTGTAATAAAACCAGAACTAATCACGATGCCAGAAGCTTGATTTTGACACACTATGAATTGAATCAATATCATACGAGTTATGATGAAGAAGTTATCCCACTTCAACCAAAATGATTCAAGTTTACTCTGTTTGAAGATTTGGCAATTTCTTCTTGATTCTAATCAAACCACAATGAATCACGATGTAATAAGGTTGATGTGGATACATAAATAAGTTGAGAATCACCCTAAAGTTTAATCAATATGATAGGAGTTATGATGAAGAAGTTATCCCACTTTCAACCGAAGTGATTCCAGTTTATCATGTTTGGAGATTTGGCGATTTCTTCTTGATTGTAATAAAACCAGAATGAATCACAATTCAGAAGCTTAATTTTGACTTATAAATCAGTGGATAGTCACCCTGAAGTTGAATCAATATCATAGGAGTTATGATGAAGAAGTTATCCCACTTTCAATCGAAATGATTCGAGTTTACTCTGTTTGGAGATTTGACAATTTCTTATGTATTCTAATAAATCCAGAATGAATCATGATGTAAGAATATTAATATGGGCACATAAATCAGTTATTAATCACCCTTAAGTTGAATCAATATAATAGAATTTATGATGAAGAAGTTATCCCACTTTCAACAATAGTGATTCCAGTTTACCTTATTTGGAGATTTGGCAATTCTTCTTGATTCTAATCAAACCAGAATGAATCACGATGTAATAAGATTAATTTGGATTCATAAATAAGTGTAGAATGAACTCTGAAGTTGAATCAATATTATAAAAATTATGATACAAAAGTTATCCCACTTTCAACAAAAGTGATTCTAGTTTACCATGTTTGAAGATTTGACAATTTCTTCTTGATTGTAATAAAACCAGAACTAATCACGATGCCAGAAGATTGATTTTGTCTCATAAATAAGTGGAGAATTACCATCAGTTGAGTCAATATCATACGAGTTATGATGAAGAAGTTATCCCACTTTCAACCGAAATGATTCCAGTTTACTCTGTTTGGAGATTTGGAAATTTCTTCTTGATTCTAATCAAACCAGAATGAATTATGATTTAATAAGCTTGATGTGGATACATAAATAAGTGGTGAATCACCCTGAAGTTGAATCAATATCATAGGAGTTATGATGAAGAAGTTATCCCACTTTCAACATAAGTGATTTCAGTTTACCCTATTTAATATTTTTGCAATTTATTCTTTATTTTAATAAAAACAGAATGAATCACGATGCAAGAAACTTGCTTTTGACTCATAAATTAGTGGAGAATCACCCTGAAGTTGAATCAATATCATACGAGATATGATGAAGAAGTTATCCCACTTTTAACCGAAGTGATTCCAATTTACTATTTTTGGTTATTTGACAATTTCTTATTGATTTTTATCAAACCGGAATGAATCAAAATGTAAGAATTTTCATTTGAAACATAAATAAGTGATTAATCACCCTTAAGTTGAATCTATGTAATAGAAGTTATGATTCAGAAATTATCCCACTTTCAATCGAAGTGATTCCAGTTTACCTTGTTTTGAGAATTGACATTTTCTTCTTGATTCTAATCAAACCATAATGAATCACGATGTACTAAGATGGATTTGGAATCATAAATAAGTGGAGAATCACCCTGAAGTTGAATCAATATCATACAAGTTATGATGAAGAAGTTATCCCACATTCAACCGAAATGATTCTAGTTTACCCTGTTAGGAGATTTGACAATTTCTTCTTGGTCTAATAAAACAAGAATGAATCATAATATACGAAGCTTCATTTGGAATCATAAATCAGTGTAGAATCACCTTGAAGTTGAATCAATATCACAAGAGCTATGATGAAGAAGTTATCCCATTTTTAACTAAAGTGATTCAAGTTTACCGTGTTTCAAAATTTGTCAATTTCTTCTTGATTCTAATCAAACCAGAATGAATAAAGATGTAAGAATCTTGATTTGGACTCATTATTCAGTGGATAATCATCCTGAAGTTGAATTAATATCATAGGAGTTATTATGAAGAAGTTATCCCACTTTTAACCGAAGTGATTCCAGTTTATCTTGTTTGGAGATTTCGCAAATTTCTTATTGATTCTAATCAAAAGAGAATGAATAACGATGTATGAAGCATGATTTTGACTCATAAATAAATGAAGAATCACCCTGAAGTTGAATCGATATCATAGGAGTTATGATGAAGAAGTTATCCCACTTTCAACATAAGTGATTTCAGTTTACCCTATTTGATAATTTTGCAATTTATTCTTTATTTTAATAAAAACAGAATGAATCACGATGCAAGAAACTTGATTCTGACTCATAAATTAGTGGAGAATCACCGTGAAGTTTAATCAATATCATACGAGATATGATGAAGAAGTTATCCCACTTTCAACCGAAGTGATTCCAATTTACTATTTTTGGAGATTTAACAATTTCTTATTGACTGTTATCAAACCAGAATGAATCACAATGTAAGAATCTTCATTTGAAACATAAATAAGTGATTAATCACCCTTAAATTGAATCTATGTAATAGAAGTTATGATTCAGAAGTTATCCCACTTTCAATCGAAGTGATTCCAGTTTACCTTGTTTGGAGAATTGGTATTTTCTTCTTGATTCTAATCATGCCAGAATGAGTCACGATGTACTAAGATGGATTTGGAATCATAAATCAGTATAGAATCACCCTGAAGTTGAATCAATATCATACAAGTTATGATGAAGAAGTTATCCCACATTAAACCGAAATAATTCCAGTTTACCATGTTAGGGATTTGACAATTTCTTCTTGGTCTAATCAAACAAGAATGAATTACGATATACGAAGCTTCATTTGGAATCATAAATCAGTGCAGAATCACCTTGAAATTGAATCAATATCATAGGAGTTATGATGAAGAAGTTATCCCATTTTTAACTGAAGTGATTCAAGTTTACCGTGTTTCAAAATTTGTCAATGTCTTCTTGATTCTAATCAAACCAGAATGAATAAAGATGTAAGAATCTTGATTTGGACTCATTTTTCAGTGGATAATCATCCTGAAGTTGAATTAATATCATAGGAGTTATTATGAAGAAGTTATCCCACTTTTAACCAAAGTGATTCCAGTTTATCTTGTTTGGAGATTTGGCAAATTTCTTCTTGATTGTAATCAAAAGAGAATGAATCACGATGTATGAAGCATGATTTGGACTCATAAATACGTGAAGAATCACCCTGAAGTTGAATCGATATCATAGGAGTTATGATGAAGAAGTTATCCCACTTTCAACATAAGTGATTTCAGTTTACCCTATTTGATAATTTTGCAGTTTATTCTTTATTTTAATAAAAACAGAATGAATCACGATGCCAGAAATTAGATTTTGACTCATAAATTAGTGGAGAATCACCCTGTAGTTGAATCAATATCATAGGATATATGATGAAGAAGTTATCCCAATTTCAACCGAAGTGATTCCAATTCACTCTTTTTGGAGATTTGATAATTTCTTATTGATTTGATAATTTCTTATTGACTTTGGTCAAACCATAATGAATCGCAATGTAAGAATCTTCATTTGAAACATAAATAATTGATTAATCACCCTTAAGTTGAATCTATGTAATAGAAGTTATGATGCAAAAGTTATCCCACTTTCTGTCGAAGTTATTCCAGTTTACCCTGTTTGGAGAATTGGCAATTTCTTCTTGATTCTAATCAAACTAGAATGAATCACGATGTACTAAGATGGATTGGGAATCATAAATCAGTGGATAATCACCCTGAAGTTGAATCAATATCATACAAGTTATGATGAAGAAGTTATCACACTTTCAACCGAAATGATTCCAGCTTACCCTGTTAGGAAATTTGACAATTTCTTCTTGGTCTAATCCAACCATAATGAATCACGATATACAAAGCTTGATTTTTACTCATAAATCAGTGTAGAATCACCTTGAAGTTGAATCAATATCATAGGACTTATGATGAAGAAGTTATCCAATTTTTAACTGAAGTGATTCCAGTTTACCGTGTTTCGAAATTTGGCAATTTCTTCGTGATTCTAATCAAACAAGAATGAATAAAGATGTAAGAATCTTGATTGGGACTCATTTATCTGAAGATAATCATCCTGAAGTTTAATCAATATTATAGGAGTTATTATGAAGAAGTTATCCCACTTTTAACTGAAATGATTCCAGTTTACTCAGTTTGGAGATTTGGCAATTTCTTCTTGATTATAATCAAACCAGAATGAATCACGATGTAATAAGCTTGATCTGGATATATAAGTATGTGGAGAATCACCCTGAAGTTGAATCAATATCATAGGAGTTATGATGAATAAGTTATCCGACTTTCAACCGAAGTGATTCCAGTTTACCCTTTTTGGAGATTTGGCAATTTGTTCTTGATTCTAATCAAATCAGAATGAATCATGATGTAAAAATCTTTGTTTTAACTTATTAATAAGTGGAAAATCACCCTGAAGTTGAATCAGTATCATACGAGTTATGATGAAGAAGTCATCCCACTTTCAACGAAGTGATTCTAGTTTACCATGTTTAGGGATTTAATAATTTCTTCCCTATTCTAATCAAACCAGAATGAATCACGATGTCAAAAGCTTGATTTTGACCCATAAATCAGTGGAAAATAACCTTGGAGTTGAATCAATATCATACGAGTTATGATGAAGAAGTTATCCCACTGCCAATCGAAGTGGTTCCAATATACCTTGTTTGAAAATATGGTAATTTCTTATTAATTCTAATCAAAACAGAGTGAATCACGATGTAATAATTTTTATTTTGATATATAAATTAGTGGAGAATCACCCTGAAGGTGAATCAATATCATAGGAGTTATGATGAAGAAGTGATCCCAATTCCAACCGAAGTGATTCCAGTTTACCCTGTTTGGAAATTTCTTCTTGATTGTAACAAAACCAAAATAAATCACGAAGCCAGAAGCTTCATTTGGACTCATAAATCAGTGGAGAATTACCCTGAAGTTGAATCAATATCATACGAGATATGATGAAGAAGTTATCCCACTTTCAATCGAAGTGATTCCAATTTACTCTGTTTGGAGATTTGGTAATTTCTTATTGACTCTAATCAAACCAAAATGAATCACGATGTAAGAATCTGCATTTGGACATATAAATCAATGATTAATAACCCTTAAGTTGAATCAATATAATAAAAGTTATAATGAAGAAATTATCCCACTTTCAATCAAAGTGATTCAAGTTTACCTTGCTTAGAGAATTGACAATTTCTTATTGATTCTAATCAAACCAGAATGAATCACGATGAACTAAGATGGATTTGGACTCATAAATTAGTGGAGAATAACCCTGAAGTTGAATCAATATCATAGGAGTTATGATGAAGAATGAATCCCAAAATGATTGTTGTTTACCTTGTTTGAAGATTTGATAATTTCTTCTTCATTCTAATCAAACCAGAATGAATCATGGTGTAATAAGATTAATTTGGATACATAAACAAATGTAGAATGAACCCTGAATTTGAATCAATATCATAGAAGTAATGATGAAGAAGTTATCCCACTTTCAACCGAAGTGATTCCAGTTTACCCTGTTTGGATATTTGGAAATTTTTTCTTGATTGTAACAAAACCAGAATGAATCACGATGCCAGAAGCTTTATTTTAACTGATAAATCAGTGGAGAATCACCCTGAAGTTGAATCAATATCATACGAGATATAATGAAGAAGTTAGCCAACTTTCAACCGAAGTGATTCTAGTTTACTCTGTTTGGATATTTGACAATTTCTTATTGATTTTAATCAAAAAAGAATGAATCACAATGTAAGAGTCTTCATTTGGATACATAAATCAGTGATTAATCACCCTTAAGTTGAATCAATATCATAGAAGTTATGATGAAGAAGTTATTCCACTTTCAATCGAAGTAATTCCCGTTTACCCTGTTTGGAGATTTGATAATTTCTTCTTGATTCTAATCAAACCAGAATGAATCACGATGCCAGAAGCTTGATTTGGATTCATAAATAAGCGGAGATTCACCCTGAAGTTGACTCAATATCATAGGAGTTAGGATAAAGAGTTATCCCACTTACAACTGAAGTGATTCCAGTTTATCATGTTTGGAGATTTGGAAATTTCTTCTTGATTGTAATAAAACCAGAATGAATGACGATGCTAGAAGTTTTATTTTGACTCATAAATAAGTGGAGAATCACTGTGAAATTGATTCAATATCATACGTGTTATGATGAAGAAGTTATCCCACTTTCAACCAAAATGATTCTAGTTTATCCTTTTTGGAGATTAGAAAATTTCTTTTAGATTCTAATCAAACCATAATGAATCACGATGTAAGAAGCTTGATTTGGATGCATAAATCAGTTGAACATCACCCTGAAGATGAATCAATATCATACGAGTTATGATGAAGAAGTTATCCCACCTTCAACCGAAATGATTCCAGTTTATCCTGTTTGGAGATTTGGGAGTTTCTTCTTTATTCTAATTAAACCAGAAAGAATCACTATGTAATAATCTTGATTTCGATATCTAAATAAGTGGAGAATCACCCTGAAGTTGAATCAATATCATAGGAGTTATGATGAAGTTATCCCACTTTCAACCGAAGTGATTCTAGTTTACCTGTTTGGAGATTGGACAATTTCTTCTTGATTGTAATAAAACCAGAATGAATCACGATGCGAGAAGCTTAATTTTGAGTCATATATCAGTGGGGAATCACCCTGAAGTTAAATCAATATCATACGTGTTATGATGAATCAACCGAAGTTATTCCAGATTACTTTGTTTCTAGATTTGACAATTTATTATTGATTTTAATGAAACCAGAATGAATCAAGATGTAAGAATCTTCATTTGGACATATAAATCAGTGATTAATCACCATTAAGTTGAATCGATATCATAGAAGTTACGATGAAGAAGTTATCTCATTTTCAATCGAAGTGATTCTAGTTTACCATGTTTGGAGATTTGACAATTTATTTTTGATTCTAATCAAACCAGCATGAATCATGAAGTAATAATCTTGATTTGGGTTCATAAATAAGGGGAGAATCACCCTGAATTTGAATCAATATCATAGGAGTTATGATGAAGAAGTTATCCCACTTTCAAGCGAAGTTATTTCAGTTTACCCTGTTTAGAGATTTCACAATTTCTTCTTGATTGTAATAAAACCATAATAAATCACGATGCCATAAGATTGATTTTGACTCATAAATCAGTGGATAATCACTCTGAAGTTGAATCAATATCATAGGACTTATGATGAAGAAGTTATCCCACTTTCAACCGAAGTGATTCTAGTTTATCATGTTTTGAGATTTAACAATTTCTTATTGATTCTAATGAAACCACAATGATGCACGATTTCAGAAGCTTGATTATTACTAATAAATCAGTTGAGAATCACCCTGAATTTGAATCAATATCATACGAGTTATGATGAAGAAGTTATCCCACTTTCAACCGGACTGATTCCAGTTTACCCTGTTTGTAGATTTGGCAATTTCTTCTTGATTCTAATCAAACAAGAATGAATCACTATGTATTAAGATTGATTTGGATACATATATAAGTGTAGAATCACCCTAAAGTTGAATAAATATCATTGGAGTTATGATGAAGAAGTTATCCCATTTTTAACTGAAGTGATTCCAGTTTATCTTGTTTGGAGATTTGGAAATTTCTTCTTGATTCTAAAGAAATTAGAATGAATCACGATGTTCAAAGATGGATTTGGACTCATAAATCAGTGGAGAATCTCCCTGAAGTTGAATCAATATCATACGAGTTATGATGAAGATGTTATCCCACTTTCAACCGGACTGATTCCAGTTTACCCTGTTTGTAGATTTGGCAATTTGTTCTGGATTCTAATCAAACCAAAATGAATCTGTAACACCCGTCTCCTCCTCTCTTGAGAACGGCGTGCTACTAACGATACAAAATCAAATTAAACCGATTTATAAGAATATCAAATAGAATATTGAAACATTTAATAAAATAAAAGCGGATAAATTATTTTCAAGTTTAGAAAACCGAAATATTACAAATGGAAATGTCGAATAAAACCAAAATAAAATACGAAGATCCCCAAGACACCAAACTGTCCAGATATCCGACTACTCATCATGCTCACCTGAAAGGGGAAGAAAGATAGGGTGAGCAACAGGGGAGTCACTCAGTGAGGTATGGGAAGCTAAACCCGAAGTCCATGGACCCGGTCATAACACTCTGAATAAATATAATTTACTTTTAACACGTAACAAACACGGTACCTAAAGTACCCAAAGAACAAACAATGGTCCTAGCGAGATATACACCCGCTGCCCACTAACAGGCCAAAAACAACGCCGAATATGTGCTCGGTAACACACGCCCGAAGACGATTTATCGACCTACAGCCGTGGCAACAACAGGTCGACTACGCTGTGCCACAACATCTCACAAAACAACGCCGAATATGTGCTCGGTAACACACGCCCGAAGACGATTTATCGACCTACAGCCGTGGCAACAACAGGTCGACTACGCTGTGCCACAGCATCTCACAAAACAACGCCGAATATGTGCTCGGTAACACAAGCCCGAAGACGATTTATCGACCTACAGCCGTGGCAACAACAGGTCGACTATGTTGTGCCACGACATCTCACAAAACACACTGGTCACAAACCGCCCTACAGAAGTACGTCTCTGTAGTCGACCACAACCTTTCACCTTAATTCTCAACAAATATTTATAATTATATATATATATTTAATAACAATTAGCAAAGAACAAACAATGTTGAACCCTCTAACACCCTATATCCGGTTTAACAGAGAACCTAATAACCAGACAAGCCAACTCTAATAGACTCAATTCACAAAGACGGAACATATTAGAAATAAATTATGTTTATTCAAAATCCTAAGCCGTGTACGAGAAGTTTGGGAATAGCCCTCACCTTAGCCAAGATCGGAAATACTCGGAAAATGGTCGGGTACTCTAGACTTTAAAAGGAATTACTTGTCTTGCAAGTCACTCCTACGATCCATGGTTGATTCCTACGCACAATCAATTAGGAATTATAATAATTAGGTTAATTCACCTAATTACCAAACGTGATGATAAGGTTGAGAAACTTAACTAACACGTGCTTGGATGATTGGATCACGGTTGATGACGGTGGTTTGGTACGATCTCAAGTGATCATGACACGACCCACTGGTGATATGCCTTGTTTCTCCAATGGCTTACGGCTAACAGTGACGGGAGCCGGTGGTGGTGAGAACGCGGTGGTCCAACTTTGTTCACGTTCTATATCTCTCGGACTCGGTACATAACGTCAACTAGCTGGAGGTGATGGCCTTTGACAAGATAACGTCTCATCTCAAGTGGAAGAAGAGTCGTGGTGGTAATCCATGGTTGACGGTGGCTCCGGCGCGGCAAGGATCTCTGACCCTCCTTCGTTCAGATGATCAG
The DNA here is from genome assembly GCA_905132885.1 of Moricandia moricandioides. Lineage (NCBI taxonomy): Eukaryota > Viridiplantae > Streptophyta > Magnoliopsida > Brassicales > Brassicaceae > Moricandia > Moricandia moricandioides. The sequence continues at coordinate 63,444 of CAJHQQ010002328.1, forward strand.
TGGTCAATCAATGGTGGAAGAAAGAAGCTTGGTGCACAAAAAAGACTGAGATCGTGATCATACTTGCCCAAGTCTCAACGGTGGTGGCTTTCAATGATTCCGGTGACGAGAACGTAGCTTCCCGGTGATGAGAAGAGGTAGACAATGGTGGTGACACACGGGTGTTGTGTTCTCCTTTTACACCAAGAGAAATCCATTAAGAAGAAAGGAGGTGTGGAGAGATCATGCTCGTGGATGGCAACAAGGAGGAAGGCGGCGGAAATAATAATGAAGTTTTAGGTTTCTTTGTAGAGAAGTAGATATATATATATATATATATATGATACACATATACGGCCCGTTTAGCAATCGACATAAGTGATGTGAAGATTGGTTTAATCATAATTCAGATTAAAAAAAAATAAAAACCGGTTCACATAACCCGGTCGTTACAATTCTCTCCCACTTAAAAAGGAATTCGTCCTCGAATTCTAGTCTTGATCTGTTAGCACGGTTCTATCCTTTTTTTTTTGCTAGGCCATAAAAGATCGCAAATTTAGTCAGCTAGCTGTTCTTTAAGTTCTCATGTTTCTCCCTATATAACCATCTCTGCCACTCCTTTTACCTTGTCATAATCCTTATTGATTAGTTAGGCACACACAAATTCTTTTTAAGATCCTTTGACTCTTGTTTGAATTTAAGGCTTGTTAACTTTCAAGGTTTAGTTCCTCCTGAAATTTCCTCATTTTCAGGTACATGAAATCACTAACCGCTAATTCAAATATCTCCTATGTTTACCGTCATAACTCTTTTGATGGTGATGAGCTTCCTTTATCTGACACTTTAGCTTTTTTCTTTTTTCTGTCGTCTCTTGAACCATTACTTTTATATGTCCTCTCCCCCACTTTGGTCCAACATAGTGGTATACAACACGAAGTGACTATAAAGAACTTCATACGGTGATTTATCAACTTGTGTGCTAACTGATATTGGTGATGAACTCCACCAACGTCGGATATTTTTCCATTGTTTCCTTGGTCATACGCCTTTCCTGAATGCTGATTTTTAATTTTTGTATCTTGATCTTACATAACATTGACAAGCATCTGGATTCATATCTAACAATCACACATATGTGAATCACTCTACTTTGTCTGTATTTTTAATGGCAGGAAAAATGAGTCAAGTTGAGCTGGGTCCATGATAACTCATATAATATTCTTCATGAAACCTTTCTTCAGTTGTCTAATGATGAGAACTATAATCCCCATATCCCATTTGCCACCTTGAAGAAGTTAAATTATGTAATAAAGCTGTAAGTATTTTGCATGCTCTGCTTTAACTATCCGGTACATCTAACCTTGCAACCATATCTTTCTTTATGACACTCCGGTGATTATAGTGTTTCTGAGCCATTTACATCTTTGTATTTTTTTCCAGATATATGGAGAAAGACGAGTGGTGTGCTCGTTTTAAGATTTTTTCTTCTTCTTTTTTTTTTGTTCGTCCTCTGACACACTTACTCGGTTATGGTAACATAACGTTTCGTTTACTGCAATGTAATAACTGAAGACTTCTCTCTCTTTTTTTTTTTACTGTCTCAGTGTCTCGTCCTTTCCTTGGTTAGCTGTGTCCTCCAATGCTTCAAGACAAATTAACTATGCCTCCACTGTAACTGTATATAGCCTGATGTTAATAAGTGTATCGACAAGTTCCTTAAAACCTCCAAAGTTACTTATACATCGCTCATGCGGCCTGTTCAACGCTGACTTAACCAAGGTGGTATGTGATCTCAAAGGTTGTAGCTCTACTAACAACTACATCCAATTTGTGATGTCTGAAACTCAAATCCTTTGCAAGGAAAATATCCTTAAGGTTGATGATCTATAAGGAATATGATCCCTCCGTCCCATGGCGAAATACTTGGCATGGTAAACCTCTTGTCTGTAGATCCTCTAGCTGCTTTTTTTTTTCCAACTTAACTTCTCTATCGGCTCTAAAATACATCTGCATACTCCACAACAATTGGTGTTATCATGCACCTTCCACTGTCCCATCATCTTTATCCATCATATGGCTGCTATGAAACCTTAAGCTCCTCCTTCCAATAACTTGTCAACGTGCAGCTATGAAGATAATCGAAAACTCTCTTGTTCGTTTGAATCCATGGAAGGTATTGTTTGCTTCCGCCTCCAATGGTAAACATTTTTATCCTTTGTCCAATCAAGTACCACTTGATGATGTGACAGAAATCCATCCTTAGATTAACATCATAGTAGTCTAGCTCCATATCTGATAAACCTCGCCATTAGCTTAAAATCACTAAGTCATGACTAGGAAAAAACTTGATGTATGCATTATAGTTTTGCACTATTGCCAAATCTTTATCTGGTTATTCTTAGGCTCAAATATACCTGGAATGACCAAACATAATCATAATACTGATTACATAAAACAACGAATAATACTCCAATATCAACACACGCAAGCTGCCACGCCTTTAATCCAAAAGCGACCCCACGAGTTTACAAACTAAGCAAACCTCTAAGACAATATACTCATTCACAAGGGTAGCACATGCCAACCAGTGGCTTATCCCTCATCTCACATAATCTCTTGTAACAAAACTCATAAGCGAAGGCTTGAAGTTTGGGAGGTAGTAGAAATATCACATATCCACTCGTGGACAATCTCTGAGGAACGACTAACGAAAATGATAAACACCTGAGCAACTTGTGAGACTTTGGCATCGTCCTTCTCTTCAACATTTGGCTGGAATGCTATTAGTTGGAGAACTAATGACGGTGATTTTACTCATCGTCATAAAGAAATAATTAAGTTAGATTTTTCTTTTGGACAAAAGGTGTTATTTTATTTTTATTTTTAAAATTCCCCAATCCCCTTTTTTTTGAAAACGTTGAAAACCGAATCCCCTAATCGCCATCCCGGGTCGGGGCCGGGACGGAACCCGCTCTGATACCAAATTGTAACACCCGTCTCCTCCTCTCTGAGAACGGCGTGCTACTAACGATACAAAATATCAAATTAAACCGATTTATAAAGAATATCAAATAGAATATTGAAACATTTAATAAAATAAAAGCGGATAAATTATTTTCAAGTTTAGAAAACCGAAATATTACAAATGGAAATGTCGAATAAAACTCAAAATAAAATACGAAGATCCCCAAGACACCAAACTGTCCAGATATCCGACTACTCATCATGCTCACCTGAAAGGGGAAGAAAGATAGGGTGAGCAACAGGGGAGTCACTCAGTGAGGTATGGGAAGCTAAACCCGAAGTCCATGGACCCGGTCATAACACTCTGAATAAATATAATTTACTTTTAACACGTAACAAACACGGTACCTAAAGTACCCAAAGAACAAACAATGGTCCTAGCGAGATACACACCCGCTGCCCACTAACAGGCCAAAAACAACGCCGAATATGTGCTCCGGTAACCACACGCCCGAAGACGATTTATCGACCTACAGCCGTGGCAACAACAGGTCGACTACGCTGTGGCCACAACATCTCACAAAAACAACGCCGAATATGTGCTCGGTACACACACGCCCGAAGACGATTTACGACCTACAGCCGTGGCAACAACAGGTCGACTACGCTGTGCCACAGCATCTCACAAAACAACGCCGAATATTGTGCTCGGTAACACACGCCCGAAGACGATTTATCGACCTACAGCCGTGGCGAACAACAGGTCGACTATGTTGTGCCACGACATCTCACAAAACACACTGGTCACAAACCGCCCTACAGAAGTACGTCTCTGTAGTCGACCACAACCTTTCACCTTAATTCTCAACAAATATTTATAATTATATATATATATTTAATAACAATTAGCAAAGAAC
>CAJHQQ010002329.1:0-67298 GCA_905132885.1 Moricandia moricandioides
AGAAACAATATGTTAAAAGATTCAGCTGATGTTGTGATTAAAACTGTAATCGAAGATCTGAACCTGAATGGTTGAAGGAAAGACAACAACAAAGTCGAGTAGAACATGATGAATTCGAATAATTGGAGGTCATTCATTTTTTAGTGTTTTTAACTAATATAAGTGTTTCCCAACTTACCCTTTTGTTAATTGTTTTCTTTTGTTGATGTCTTCGATAAGTGATGTGGGGTTTTATTTCACTTTCAAATTAACCCTATTTCTCACTCTACTCTCTCAAATAAGAGGCTCAGTGTAGTACTTAGGGATCAGATCCACAGAGACTCTAGGATTGCACAATAGACTATTTTTTTTCGAATTAAAGCTAGACAGTAACAATGATTTAATTAAGCAGTGATTCAAGAATTGATTGATTAGTTTGTAAAGACTTATGGGAAAGAATAGACTTAGGGGAAATTCTCAGGTAAGCTAAATTATGTAGATTAATAGATTCTACGGGTTTTATTAAGTACCTTTCTCGGACTCAAACTCTAGGGTTTAAGAAATCACTCTTGTGAATCACAACTGAGTATCGATCGATGGCCACTATGTGGTGTCGATCGATATGCTACTTCTAAACATATACGATTTTTATGTTTGATATATTCTCTAAACTCCTAATTCATCTCTCGTCTGTTACTAGGTTTTAGACTGTTTAAGATAAGTTTCACGGTTATAGCCAAGCTCTCGCTTGCGCTAATAATTCCTATAATCTAGGGTTGAAGTGATCAAATTCAACTCAGCATTAAGAATAACTTAAACAAAGAAGTAGATGATTACCCTAACAATTCGATGTGATTAACAATTCATAGCCACCTTTGAAGAACCCAAAATCTAAAAGCAAACTATGCATACATGATTATGAGAAACATAACAAATAACTGAATGAATTGCATAAAATAATAAGATAAGAGATAAAGGGAGTTCAAGATCTTCTCTTTAAATGCGTTCAGTTCTCTCTCTCCAATCCTAAGCTCTTCTCTTCTTACAAGTAAAAAACATAGTCGTCAACCATGGCTTAACAGAACATAAAATAGGTCAAAAACACGTCCATGGGTATTTTGGTACTTTATGGAGGCTTTTGGGCTTCAGTTGGTCTCGAAAAAAGTCAGCCTTGTCTTCTTGAATCACCCTCGATCGACACTAAGGCTGTGCCGTTGTTCGACAGTCCTTCATTTTCTCGACAGCTTTCCCTCGCGAGGCATACAGACCACTATTCAGTAAAACAGACATAACCTTTGATCTAACCGTCATATGGAACTCAAACCAGTGGCATTGGGAAGCTAACTCATAACTCATAACTCTATCTGGTGTCTAAATATCAGATCAATCGCACAGTTGGAAGGTATCCATCCATAGCAAAATGATGTATCTTCGCAGTTCTACACCTCAAAAATCTCCATAATCACCAAAGTTCTCCAAAACGTACATGAACCTGAAAATACTCTAAAACATAGCCTAGACACACATTTTAGACTCTAGATAGGGTCTATAACATGATCTAAAACTGGTAAATAATAGGGTACATCAATAAGAAACATATTTTGGTTTGTACCTTAATTTTTTGGCAATGAAACAAATTCGTATTTTATTCATGTTGGTAAGCTAAGATATCAAATATATAAGAACATAAAAATGTGAAATAGATTTGAACACTAATTTTATAGGGATTTATAAAAGGTAGTTGATTACTGTAACCGTACATTAATTATACTCGCAAGTTATGTAACAAATATTTTATAAAAACACCTCTAAACTTTGAAAACCATTATAAAATGATAAAAAAGTAAAAATAAGATGTTCAAAAGTTATGATATTGCAAGGGATCTCATCTTGTAATTGTTATAATCTCAAATAAAATGATCAAATAAACATCAGGTTTTTATACTAGTTTTGTTATGAAATTGGCAGTATACTTCCAATGTTGTTGTGTCCTTGCTGTCCACATCTGCTACATGTGTATGATTTGGTTTTGGACTGATGTTTTTCCATACTCCCACGAACTTGGCACATCTTTTTCTTCCTCATGCCACTAGGAAAGCGAGTTGATGGGGGTGACAAGAAAAACAAGCTACATGGGAATGAATATCCCAATATGCTTTATCACCAACATTATATATATATTTCTGAATATGCTAGTGTAAACCTAATAAGAAAATAAATAGAATTAGATAGAGGTACAATAAAAATGATAGATGCAAAATACATTTTTTAGGAAAATGTTTATAAGACCTTATAAACATGAAGAAACTTCACAAATATCAAAATAACTATTGACAAAACGCCTTTCATTGGAGAAAAAACTCACTAACAAAATCGTTTTCATGCTGACCTCCAACTTTTGCAGCGGCAATAGAATGAGCACAAGGAAACTTGACAATATCAAACACAAAGAATGAGCAATGTCTTGTGTCAAAATTAACCACTTGAATTCTTTGATATCCCTTAACTTCAAACTCAGAATCATTGATTTTAGAAACTTCCATCCAGCGGGATTTATCGTCATATAACTCCTTCATCTTAATTCCCACTTCTAACGTGACATGTTCATTATGACGAAACCCTTTCTCACGACAGTCAGCGAACCATTTAGTTATAATCATCCTAATAGTGTCAAACACTATACTATTGGATATTCATGACTAAGTTTCAGCATGGAATTAATAGGTTCAGACAAATTTGATGTAATAATGTTGTAGCGATTAGTAGGAGCATAATCTTGTGACCACTTTTTGATATTTGCATCAACAAGATAACCTGCTAGTTCCATGTCAGACTTCTGAATCTCAAAGAACAATTTATTAAAATTCTCTTATGTGTAAGCAAAAGCAGCCTCCATAACCAATTTAATAAGTCTTAAACTCTTATAATGAAGCTAGAGATTCTTCTCAAAGTGAAAGATGCAGATTCCATGGTGAGCAAGTGGATAATGCAATAAAGGAGCATTTTCAATAGAGGTTGCACGATCAGAGACAAAAACTAAATTCTCTTCATCATGAATGATGGTTTTGAGACATGTCATAAACCAACTCTATGAGTCTTGATTCTCAGAATCCACAACAGCAAAAGCAATAGGGTACAACTGATAATTATCATCTAGTGTTGTGGCAACAAGTAGAGTCCCTTTATACCTTGATGATAGATAGGCGCCATCAATGGAAAGTACTTTCCTCATCAACTTAAATCCTCTGATAGATGGACCAGATGAAAAAAATGCATACTTGAATTCCCCACATAATCAACTTCAATATAACTGACTAAACCAAGGTTTTTTTCATTTACCATGTAAAACCAACTGTAATGACTTTTTTCCAAGGATTTCCACTCTGATTTTAGTTAGATCAACTTTGTAACAGATTGAAAGATGGGGTTTTGATTGATATTGGTTTGATGGTCGAATTTAGGGTTGATAGATGGATGGGTTGAAGGGAATTGAAGGATTGATACACTGAGGTTGCAGAAAGACCTCAGACACTCCTCTCTCTCTCTCACTCTGGATTCGACACACCAGTCAGTTTGAGAGCTTGTTGATTGTTTTGGGTTCACACACCTAACAATCAAGTTATTCATAGAAAAATGAATCACCAAAGAAGAAGAATGTTTTTGATAAAACTGATGCTTGAAAAATACAGAATGAGTTCGAACATGACTAATAGAAAGAGATAACATACAAGAAAATAACTAAGACAGTCTGCATGAGAGCCTTAAGACTTGTAGTTTCGTGCATGAGCACCTCGGGAAAAGAATAAGACAAAAGCATAAGTAAATTAGTTGTTGTAGGAAACATCTGAGTAAATGAAGGTGGTTGGGATGGTGGTGTTTTGCCAAGGATCTGTTCTTCACTTTCTTGGTTCTTAATAAGGCCAACAATCTTCTCAACCAGTGTCTTTGACCTGGATCTCATGATAGGCCCAACATAAATGACAAATGAATCTTCTTTCTGGTCTTTGGACTTCTTTTGGGATGAAAGAGACATGTCTTCATTTTGGGTCTGATCCATATCATCTTCTTCACAATAACTTGGTTCTTGCATCCATTCAGGTTCATCATAAGGTTCTCTAAGGCTGGCACGTCCTGGATTACATCAAACTGGGCAAAGCTTCATAACTAGCATCTGGAATGCCCTTAGCTAGAGATTGGGCGTGTTCTTGAGACCTCCAAGCTTTTGAATATGAAAGAACAACACCATGATTTTTTCTAGCTTTCTCTATGATCTGTTTTGGTCTCAGCTCAATCTTTCCTATGTTGTAATGATTGCTGACCATACTTCCCAACAGTTTCGCAAAATCTTGCCGAGGTGAAATTAACATTCCACAGAGAAATGTCACAGATATGTTTAGATACATACTGGTAAACAACAAAACTTTGAGATCTTTTAACTAACTTTGCACTGAAACTATAACTACATCTATCATCCACACAACTAAGTATATAGCATGATCTGTCAGAGTATATTGTGCCAAACTCAAAACTTTGTTTAATTGCAAGTAATATCAACTCTGTGCTCATCTCCTTTTTTCTGTGAAAAAAATTCTCGCACAACAAATCATTATCATCATGGGTTTTGTAGAACTAACTGGCGACAAGATTTTTGAATACGAACGTGAATCTTCTCCCATATTTTTATTTGCCATGCCTACTAGAAAATGATGAAACTTTTGATTTTTCAGATCCATATACAACAACTTCTCTGTAAGACAAAAAATGAAACATTTTCATTAAGAACAGTTTTAAAAATTATAAGCAATTTATTAAATGTATGATATAATATACAAATAGATGGCTTCATTGTTAGAAGAAAGACCATCACAGGAGAAGAAAGGCAAAGAGAGCAGTAGCACTGACCAGTTGTCGAGCTGCTTAATGGGGATATACTCGATCAAGATAGTGAATAGGGCACGATGGGACGTGTTTATATGTGTAGTGGCTCTCATTGTAATGTTGTTTTATCTAGAGTAAGGATATGGGAAGTAACTAGTAAGAACCATTTTCATGTGTTGTTATCTATGTTGACAAAAGAATATATCATCCTTGAAGTTTTTTTTTGTGTAGGCGGTTTATGTTTCTGGATTTAAATGTTTTGACCTACAATTATGTCCGTTTTTTTGGGTTGGGTTTAACTACCTCACAATCAAGTTGTTCAGAGAACAAATGAATCACCAAAGAAGAAGAAGGTTTTTGATAAAAAATGATGATTGAAAAATACAGAATGAGTTCGACCAGGACTAAATAGAAAGAGATAACATGCAACAAAATAACTAAGTAATTCTGCATGAGATACTTGGGACTTGTAGTTTCGTGCATGAGTACCTAGGAAAAGAAATAAGACAAAAGCATAAGTAAATTAACTGTTGTAGGAAAAAACTGAGTAAATGAAGGTTGTTGGGATGGTGGTGGTTTAGCCAAGGATCTCTTCTTCACTTTCTTTGTTCTCAATAAAGGTAACAATCTTCTCAACTAGTGTCTTGGACCTTGATCTCTTAATAGACCCACCATAAATGACAAATGGATCTTCTTTCTGGTCTTTGGACTTCTTTTAGGCTGGAAGAGACACATCTTCATTTTGGGTCTGGTCCATATCATTTTTGGTCTCATCCTCGATTGCATCATCCCCTCCTCCTTTGAAAGAATTTTTCCTCAAATTCAAGTGATCTGCATGAAAAAGAGCCAAGTCAGACACATTGAAAGATGAACACACATAGTACTTACCTTGAAGATCAGTCTTGTATACATTGTTGTTGATTCACTCAAGGACTTTGAAGGGACCATCTTTTCTTTCCGTTAGTTTGGACTTTCTTTCATTTAGGAATCTATCCTTCCTGAGGTGTATTCAGACCAAGTCTCTAGGTTAAAGATCATTTCACGCCTTCCTTTGTTAGCATACTTCTCATACAGCTTTGTCATGGCTTCAATATTTTCCTTAACCTGTTTATGCAAAGACACAACAAACTCGGCTTTCTGTTTGCCATCAGGGTTAGCTTGTTATTTCAAAGGTAGAGACAACATATCCAAAGGACTCAAAGGGCTAAACCATAAACAATCTGAAATGGAGAAAACTTAGTAGCCCTATGAACATAATGGTTGTATGCAAATTCAACATGAGGCAAAAAAAAATTCCAAGATTTAAGATTCTTTTTATTAATTGCACACAAGAGAGTAGATAGAGATCTATTAAGTACTTCAGTTTGTCCATCATTCTGAGGATGACATGTAGTAGAAACAACAATTTGGTTCCAAGTTTAACCCACAATATCTTCCAGAAATGACTCAAGAACTTAGTATCTCTATTAGACACAATGGACCTAGGCATTCCGTGCAATATAACGACATCTCTAAATAACATATAAGCAACCAAAGAAGCAGCATCAGTTTTGTGACAAGGAATAAAATAAGCCATCTTAGAGAATCTATCAACTACAACAAACATGGAGTCTCTTCCCTTCCTAGTTCTAGGAAATTCAAGCACAAAATTCATTGAGATATCTACCCATGGTTCAGATGGAATAGGCAGAGGCATATACATACCTTTGGTTTGGTTTGTTGCTTTGGCTTGATTGCAAGTAACACACTGGTTACACATCTTCTCCACATCTTTTCTCATTTTCGGCCAGTAAAAGTGACGCTGCAAAGTCTTCAAATTTTTGTCAATGCCAAAGTGACCCATTAATCCTCCTCCATGTGCTTCTCTAACAAAGATATCTCTCAAAGAACAGTTAGGAACACCCAATCTTTATTCATAAAACAGAAAGCCATCATTCTTGAAATGTTTCTCTACAGCAACCTTGTCACACTTAAGATAGACTTCTTTGAAATCAGGATCAGTTGCATAGTATGACTTAATCTGTTCAAAACTAAGGAGCTGAGTCTCCAAAGTAGAGAGAAGAGTATACCTCCGAGAAAGAGCCTCAACAACCACATTCTGCTTACCTTGTTTGTACCGAATGACATAAGGAAATGTTTCCAGGAACTCCACCCATTTGCACCTCCAAGTTTCTCACTGAAATAAGCTATGGGTTTCTTCTCATGCATCAGAACTGCTCCAATACCTACACCAGAAGCATCACACTCTATCTCAAAAGTTTTTACAAAATCAGGGAGCATAAGTAGTGGTGCATTAGTCAACGTCCCTTTTAACAAATTGAAAGCCTCTTCTTGATCTGGACCCTAAGTGAAACCCACAGTTTTCTTGATAACTTCAGTGAGAGGTGCAGCAATGGTGCTAAAGTCCTTCACAAATCTCCTATAAAGTCCAACAAGACCATGAAAACTTCTCACTTCTCCCATGTTTTTAGGAGTTGGCCACTTTTTTATAGCTTTCACTTTCTCTTCATCCACCTGTATTCCCTGAGAAGTCACAACAAAACCTAAAAAAATAAGGTTATCTATTCCAAAAGAGCACTTTTTCAAATTAGCAAACAAGACTTCTTTCCTCAAGACATCTTAAACCTTTCTCAGATGTTCAGCATGATCAAACAAGGTTTTACTGTAAATTAGGATGTCATCAACGTAAACCACAAGAAACAACCCTATGTAAGACCTCAAAATATGATTCATGAGTCTCATATAAGTGCTAGGGGCGTTTGTTAAACCAAATGCAATCACAAGCCATTCATACAAACCATGTCTTGTTTTAAAAGTAGTTTTTCTTTCATCCCCCCTCTTTCATTCTAATCTGATGATACCGACTTTTCAAATCAATTTAGAAAAAGAGCAAGAACCATGAAGTTCATCTAGCATATCATCAAGACGAGGAATGGGGATGTTTGTACTTTACCATGATATTATTGATGGCTCGATATTCTACACACATTCTCCAGGTTTCATCCTTTTTTGGAACAAGTAGCACATGAACATCACAAGGATTGAGGCTTTCTCTGATGTGTCCTTTATCCATAAGCTCAGTAACTTGTCTTTGAAGCTCCCATGTTTCTACAGGGTCGCAACTGTTCTGTTTGGTAAAGAAGCTCTTGGACAATGTCAATCTGATGTTATATGCCACGTATTGGAGGCAGACCTTGCACATTCTCCTCTGCAAAGACATCATCATACTCCTGCAAAATAAAATCAAACTCACTTGTAAACACAAACAAGATCATAGCCTGCTGATAATACATGTTTCTCTTAACCCCAACATTCTTGACAAATAAATTGGAGTTTCTTACCTTTTGTTCCTTTTCAGCCTCTCTTTTGTTTTTCAATTGTACATGGCCAAGGTGAACTTCTTGAGGTGATAGTGGGACTAATGTGATCTTCTTTCCTTGGTGTTCAAAGGCGTGATGATTTGTGAATCCATCATGCAACACTTTGTGATCATACTGCCAAGGTCTCCCTAATAGAATATGTCCAGCATCCATAGGAAGAACATCACACAGCATCTCATCTGCATATCTTCCAATAGTGGTAGGAACCTTAACTTGTTTATGGACCTTCAAATCTCCATCTTCAGATTATGGATGTTTCTAAAACTTCAGATTAAGCTTCTCAACCAGAGATGAACTCGCCACATTGGTGCAACTTTTTCCATCAATAATCAGGCTGCAAACCTTGTCTTGAATCTGACATCTAGCATGGAACACGTTCTCACGCTTGTTCTGCTCTTCTTCCTTTTGCTTCAGACTCAAAGTTCTCCTAGTAACTAGTATCTCTCCTTTGATTGGATAATCCATGTTTTCTTCATCAGTATCAATCAAGAGTTTCTCTTCTTCAGATTAATACTCTCCATTCTCAAGAAGGATCATCAGCTTCTTGTTTGAGCACTCATTGGCATAATGTCCAATGCCATGACATTTGAAACACTTTACATCTCTGGATCTCGTTGTTGTAGCTTTCCCTTTGTCATATCTGCCATTTCCAAAAATTTAATCTCCTCTTTTGGTTTGTATAAAGCCTTCTCTTCTTTGTTGTAGGTTGATTTAGAAGATGATTCATATTGGTTTCTGGTATAAGACTTCATCTTGTTTTGTTGCTCAATTAGCACAGTTTTCTGAAGAAGTTCCTCCATGGTGTTGAACTCTTGCATTTCTAGCCGATCCTGCACATCTCTATTCAAGCCTCCCGGAAACCTTGCCATTGCTGATTCATCATCTTCATTAACATTGGCCTTGATCACGAAAGTTTCCATTTCCTGGAAATAATCTTCAACGCTCTTAGTTCCTTGAGTCAATATTCTGAGTTTTTTATGGATATCTCTGCCATAGTGACTTGGAACAAATCTAGCCTTCATGAGAGTCTTCATCTCGTACCAGGAAGTAACTGGTGCCATTCCAGTGTGTCTTCTCATGTGCATAATCTGTTCCCACCAGTTGACTGCATATCCACTAAAATATGTTGCATTAAGCTTCACTTTCTTCTCTTCAGTGTAGTTTTGGCATTCAAAAACTAACTCCATTTTTCTTCCCAACTCCATGTAAGCATCAGGATCATCATTACCAAAGAAAGGTGGAATTATCAGCTTCAATTACCCAGGTTGTCATCAGTTCTTGGTCGAGGGTTGTGGCTTCACCTGGATCTAACATCACTTCTTCCTAAAGATGAGTAAGCATCTTCTGATTCATCCTCTCTAGCTTCTCCTCTGGTTCTTCTTGTAGAACGATCACCATCTCTGTTTCTAGGATGTCTAGTACCATAAAAAAACTCATTGGCTTCTTCTTCTCTTTTTGACAAATTATTTGTGACATGCTTAGTAATCTCAGCAATCAGAGCCTTCATATGGAAAGGATTAATATTGACAGTAGGTGTTATTTCCTCTCTTTGATTGTCGCATGACATGGTTCCTGCAAAATCAACAAACTTTAGCAAAATACTGAACTCTATCTCTCTCTCTCATGATCTCCCTTTGTTCTCTCAAGTTTGGTGATGAAGTTGATTCAAATTTATGTATCCAACTCAATCAAGTGAAGGCAAAGAAACCCAAATCCCCAAAGAAAAGAACAAATAGACAAATTGCAAGATTTTGGATGAGCAAGTGATTTTACCAAACCTCTGTCTGATTTTAATCATATTTGGCTCACTTTGCAAACGGATAGACAAATAAGAGATATAATAAGAACAAAAATACCCAGAATAAAAGATAAATTCAAAATCCCAAATAGATAAACTTGAAATCCCATAAAGTTTCAGATTTTGATAGATTGACTAAAAATTACCTAGAACTTGTAGATCGACAGAGTGGTTGCTTTGATACTACTTAATGACTGCTTCCCAAGAATTTTCACTCTGATTTTGGTTAGATCTACTCTGTAAAAGATTGAAAGATGGGGGTTTTATGGATATTGGTTTGATGGTGAAGTTTAGGGTTGATAGATGGATGGGTTGAAGGGAATTGAAGGATTGATACACTGAGGTTGCGGAAAGACCTCAAACACTGCTCTCTCTCACTCGAGATTCCACACACCAGTCAGTTTGAGAGCTTGTTGATTGTTTTGGGTTCACACACCTCACAATCAAGTTGTTCATAGAACAAATGAATCACCAAAGAAGAAGAAGGTGTTTCATAAAAATGATGATTAAAAATTACATAATGAGTTCGACCAGGACTAATAGAAAGAGATAGCAGACAATAAAATAACTAAGACATTCTGCATGAGAGCCTTGGGATTTGTTGTTTCGTGCATTAGAACCTAGGGAAAAGAAATTAGACAAAAGCATAAGTAAATTATTGGTTGTAGGAAACAACTGAGTAAATGAAGGTGGTTGGGATGGTGGTGGTTTGGCCAAGGATATCTTCTTCACTTTCTTGGTTCTGAATAAGGCCAACAATCTTCTCAACCAGTGTCTTTGACCTGGATCTCATGATAGGCCCAACATAAATGACAAATGGATCTTCTTTCTGGTCTTTAGACTTCTTTTGAGTTGAAAGAGACACGTTTTCATTTTGGGTCTGGTCCATGTCATCTTCTTCACAATAACTTGGTTCTTGCATCCATTCAGGTTCATCATCAGGTTCCTCTAAGGTTGTCTCGTCCTGGATTGCATAAAACTGGGAAAACCTTCATAACTGTCATCAGGAATGCCCCTAGCTAGAGATTGGGCGTGTTCTTGAGACCTCCAATCTTTTGAATATGAAAGAACAACACCATTATTTTTCCTAGCTTTCTCTATGATCTGTTTTGGTCTCAGCTCAATCTTTCCTCCTTCGTAAAGATTACTGACCGTACTTCCCAACAGTATCGCAAAAGCTAGCCGAGGTGAAACATTCCACAGAGAAGTGTCCCATGTATGTTTAGATACATACTGGTAAACAACAAAACTTTGAGATCCTTTAACTGACTTTGCACGGGAATTGTAACTATATTTATCATCAACACAACTAAGTATATAGCATGATATGTCAGAGTATATTGTGCGGAACTCAAAGCTTTGTTTAATTTCAAGCAATCTCAACTCTATGCTCAATTCTTTTTTCTGTGAAAACCTCTCGCAAAACAAATCATTATCATCATGGGGTTTTGTAGAACTAACTGGCGACGAGATTATTGAATACAAACGTGAATCTTCTCCCATATTTTATTTGTCATGCCTACTAGAAAATGATGAAAGTTTTGACTTTTAAGATACATATACAACAGCTCCTCTGTAAGACAAAAAAATGAAATATTTTCATTAAGAACAGTTTAAAAAAATTATAAGCAACTTATTAAATATATGATATAATTTAATTTATAAACCCTTATTCTTTTTGTAAAGAAATATCTAAACATTTCAGGAAACATTATTTATAAACCTTTATATAAACAATTATAAAAAAATCTTTGTAAACATTTATAAATAAAACATATAACTTGGCAAATAGGTAACACTAAGTTCTAAACTCCTGTAAGTAAAAACTAGAAACTATAAACTTATACATACCTTGTTGCCAACAAGACTATTTGATGGAAATATAAATGATTGTATGTATGAATATGTTCTAAATCACCAACTTCGTCAACTATTTAAATATTGTTCAGTTCAGTGTCCGGATGTTTGTGAGTTTCTCTCTACAACATTAATCATGGAGTTATTTACTAGAAAATTGAAATATGTTCCAAATGAATTTATGATACCTTTCTAAAATATAAAAGTTAAGTAAATATTTTTTTTTAAATACCTCGACAACATTAGGCAAAATTTGAGTACTAGAAGTTTCATCATGTGTCATAATAGTGTTTGACAAAATCAAGGGTGGTGTTATTCTCTGAAACAAAAAAAATGAAGTGAATAAGTATTATAACATCATTTATAATTCCTTACAAATGTCAAACTTGTAATATATACCTGATATGATCGTGGGTGAGAGGATCATGTCCCTGAATGCTCTCCAACGATTGTGTTGATGTGATAAGCAATGGATTGAGTTGATACTTCTAAGAGATGCGGAATGGCTCTAAGACTATCGGTTTTTGCTCGAAATGTAAGGAAGAATCCGAAATACACTAGACTAGCTTTGATCAAACAGGATTCAGAGAATACTTGGGTTTTTAGAAAAGAGTTTGATGATTTATTCAGAGATTTCGACCAGAATATAAAGAGAAGAAGACTGTACATGCACAGCTTCTTGGAAACACACAAAACAATTAAAAGAAAGACTAAGTTCAAACTTGAAAATAAGAAAAGACTCTTGGTTTATTCTTGCACGAAATTAGGATAGAAAATGGTCTTAGATTCATCAAGAGGCTTTTGTATAAGTGTTGTGTCCAAGCCTCATTAAAAACCTTGTTTGGAAAACCCAATGGGATAAACCCAAATAAGGAAAAGAGTGCAAGTCACAACACCTCTCTTGATGAATGTCTTAGGTGGCTTGAATCACAACCAGAGTGGTTGGATAAGCACACTCTAGACTGCCCTGAATAGTGTGTAAAGGTTGATGAAGAGCTTGCTGGAATTTCGCTTGTTTAGACCTAGTCATTGGACCAAGGGGTACATTTAGATCCTTGTCCTTTGTATCCTCAGGTTCAAGCTTTTATTTAGCTCCATCTTGGACTTCTTTAAGCTCTGGTTCAAGCTGTTCCATCTCCTTAGTTCCATTGCTTTCTAATATCAGATCATCCTCTCCCACTTGAGAAGGATTTGACCTCAAATCCGTTTCATCTGCATGATAAGGAACTAAATAAGTAACATTGAAGCTTGAAGTCACATTATACTTACCTTGAAGATCCAGTTGATAGGCGTTGTTGTTGATCTTCCTAATGACTTTGAAAGGACCATCTAATCTAGGCATGAGTTTGGATTTTCTTTCATTAGGAAATTTGTCCTTTGTCAGGTGTATCCAAACTAGATCTCCTTCTTCAAAGATCATTTCCTTTCTTCCTTTGTTAGCTTGCTTGGCATAGAGTTTGGTCTTGTTCTCTATATTTATCTGTGCCTTCTCATGTATCTGCTTAACAAGTTCAGCTTTCTTTTGTCCATCCAAGCTAACTGTTTCACTTAAAGGTAAAGGCATTAGATCTAAAGGTGATAAAGGATTGAAACCATAGACGATTTCGAATGGAGAGAATTTAGATGCGGAATGTTTAGCATGATTATAAGCAAATTCTACATGTGGCAAACATTCTTCCCAAGTTCTAAGGTTCTTTTTAATCAATACACGCAACAAGGTAGACAATGTTCTATTGACAACTTCAGTTTGTCCATCAGACTGTGGATGACAAGTAGTAGAGAAACACAGTTTAGTCCCTAGCTTAGACCACAAAGTTTTCCAAAAGAAGCTAAGAAACTTGGTGTCTCTATCAGAAACAATTGTCCTAGGCATGCCATGAAGTCTAACAATCTCCTTAAAGAACAAACTAGCAACATTCACAGCATCATCAGTCTTATGGCATGGAATATAATGAACCATTTTAGAAAACCTATCAACGACAACAAACACAATATCTTTTCCAATCTTAGTTCTAGGTAATCCAACAACGAAATCCATTGAAATGTCATGTCATGGATGCAAAGGAATTGGTAAAGGAGTATACAGACCGTGGTTTTGGATTTTGGACTTAGCATGTTGGCAAGTTACACATCGTTCACAAGTTTTTTCAACATCTCTTCTCATGTGTGGCCAGAAGAAATGTTCTTGCATTACTTTCAATGTCTTAGACACGCCAAAATGTCCCATAAGTCCACCTAGATGAGCACTTCCAAACTTTTCACAAGAGGCATATATCTCCTTAAAATCAGAATCAGTGGTGCATAGATTTTTGATTTGTTCAAATCCAAGTAACTTGGTTTCAAGAGTTAACAAGAGGACATACCTTCTAGATAGTGCATCAGCAACTATGTTTTCCTTACCTTTCTTGTACTTGATCACATAGGGAAATGTTTCAATGAATTCAATCCACCTAGCATGTCTCTTGTTTAGTTTTTGTTGTCCCTTGAGATACTTGAGAGACTCATGGTCTGTGTGGATGACAAACTCCTTAGGCCAGAGATAGTGTTGCCATGTTTGTAAGTCCCTGACAAGCGCATAGAGTTCTTTGTCATACGTTGGATAGTTGAGAGTAGCTCCTCCAAGCTTTTTACTAAAGAAAGCTATAGGTTTCTTCTCCTGCATAAGTACAACACCTACACCAACAGCAGATGCATCACATTCTATTTCAAATGTTTTAGAAAAGTCAGGGAGAGAAAGAACTTGTGAGTTCGTAAGTTTCTCTTTCAAAGCTTGGAATGCTTCTTCTTGTGCTTGTTCCCACTTAAACCCCACGTTTTTCTTGATTACTTCAGTGAGTGGTGCAGCCAAGGTACTAAAGTCTTTGAAAAATCTTTTGTAGAATCCGGCTAACCCATGAAAGCTTCTTACTTCTGCAACTGTTTTGGGACTTAGCCAGTCCTTGATAGCTTTGATCTTGTCCTCATCAACCTGGATACCTTCTGCGCTCATAACTAATCCTAAAAAGACAAGGTTATCTGCTCCAAAGGTACATTTCTTTAAATTAACAAACAAGGATTCCGTCTAAGCACTCCTAAAACTTTTCTAAGATGTTCAACGTGCTCATCCAAGTTCTTACTGTAAATCAGGATATCATCAAAGTAAACCACCACAAAATGTCCTATAAATGCTCTAAGAACATAGTTCATCAATCTCATGAAAGTGCTAGGTGCATTAGTTAACCCAAATGTCATTACCAACCATTTATATAACCCTTGTTTCGTTTTAAAGGCAGTTTTCCACTCATCACCCTCTTTCATCCTAATCTGGTGATACCCACTTTTTAAATCAACTTTAGAAAAGATATTTGAGCCATGCAATTCATCAAGCATGTCATCTAGTCTAGGAATGGGATGTGGATACTTTACAGTGATATTATTGATGGCTCTGCAATCATCACACATTCTCCAACTTCCATCTTTCTTTGGCACAAGCAAGACTGGAACTGCACATGGGCTCATACTCTCGCGAATATGTCCTTTTTCCATAAGCTCAGTGACTTGTTATTTGTAGTTCCTTGGTCTCTACAGGATTGGTTCTATAGGCTGGTTTGTTTAGTAGTGATGCTCCTGGAATGAAATCAATTTGATGCTCTATCCCTCTGATAAGTGGCAATCCTTGTGGAGCTTCTTTTGGGAATACGTCTTTAAACTCCTGCAAAAGAATCTGTATTTTTCTAGGAAGATCCTGCACTGAACTGGTTATGTTTAAACATTCTTTAAAAAGAAACAGCAAGTGAGGTAAAGAACTCCCCTTTGGTTGAAGCAACAGATTAGCAGGCTGCTTGGTTTTTGATTCTGATGAAGCTTTATTTTTCTTCAAGGCTATCTGATCAAGATGGACTTCTTCTGGTGTCAAAGGAACCAAAACAGTCTTCTTTCCCTTGAATTCAAACGAGTATTTATTTGTGAATCCATCATTAATGGTTCTTCTGTCAGATTGCCAAGGTCTTCCAAGCAGTATGTGTCCAACATCCATTGGTAATACATCACAAAGTATCTCATCCTCATATTTCCCAATGGACAATGGTATCTTCACTTGGTGTTTCACCTCCAGCTCTCCCTCATCATTAAGCCATTGTAACTTGTAAGCGGTTGGTCTTTTCATGATCTTCAAACCAAGTTTCTCTACCATGGTTTCACTAGCAGCATTGGTACAGCTTCCTCCATCTATAAACAAACTGCATACCTTTCCTTGAACCATACAGCGAGTATGAAACAGATTCTCTCTTTGCTCATTTCCAACAGTCTTGGTTTGCAGATTCAATGTTCTTCTTGTAACAAGTAGCTCTCCACGGGCTGGCATCTCCACTCTTTCTTCTTCAGACTCATATTGTTCCTCTTCTTCTGATTCAATTCTCCATTCTCTCTAATGAATATCATTCTTTTATTAGAGCATCTGCTGGCATAGTGTCCATAGCCCTTACACTTGTAACACTGTATGTCTCGTGTTTTAGCTGCAGTGGCTACCTCCTTTCCTTTAATACTTTGTTCTTCTACTTTAGGCTTGGAGAATGGTTTGGAATCTCTGGTCTTTTCGTCCTTTTGGTAGTGTGGCTTGCTGGCTCCATAGCTAGACTTGTAACTCCTTCGTTTTAGCTGTTGTTCAAACGTAATGGCCTTGTGCAGAAGTTCCTCCATTTCTACATAATGATGAACTTCAAGTCTGTCCATGATGTCTCGGTTTAATCCTCCCATGAACCTGGCCATGGTTGCTTCTCTGTCTTCTTGTATATCAGCTCTCAGCATAAGAGTCTCCATTTCCTTGTAGTATTCCTCAACTGATCTACTCCCTTGAGACAGTGTTCTGAGCTTGAAATGTAGTTCTCTGTGATAATGACTTGGTACAAATCTTTTCCTCATGATTACCTTCATTTGATTCCAAGTTTCTATAGGGAAATCTCCTACCCTTCTTCTTGCTGTAACGAGATTATCCCAGCAACTTAGAGCATACTCTTTGAACTCAGTAGGACCAAGCTTTAGTTTATATTCTTGAGTGTAGTCTCTGCAATTGGACACAAGTTCAATCTTCTTTTCCCATTCTGGATATTCTTCTGGATCAGCAGTGCCTTTAAACTCTGGAATCTTCAGTTTCAACCCTCTTAGAGGATCATTGTTTTGGGGGATTTCTTCTCTCTCACGCCTTCTTCTTCTGGTGCCATTGGCTCTGTTGGAATGGCTATAATAGCTTTCTGAGGTAGACTCGTTTGGACTCCTCCTAGATCTCTCACGTTCTGAATGGACAACCTCAACTTTGAAGTTTTCTAGTTTTTGATCCATCAAAGCAGACATTTGTGCAGTTAAGGCCTCCAGCAGAAGTTTATTCATTCCATTATTCCGATTGTCTTCTTCCCCCATGGTTCCTGACAAAGTTCCAAACACTGAACCATTAAAGATGTTCACAGAAATAGAAAACAATTAGAAATAAACCTAGGAAACAAGATCAGATCCAGATTTCTGTAAGAACCCTAATTCTTTTCTCTGCAATTTCGTGATTCAAGTTCAGTTATTTAACAAGTTCAGCACTTTTTCTAGGTAGATCAGACCCTAATAAACACGTTTCTAACAAGATTTAAACTTTAGAACAGATTCGATCATAGAATACGAAAAGTCTAAAAGTTGCAAAACTGGAAAAACACAACCTGATGATGGAGATCTGCTCTGATACCACTTGATATGATCCTGGGTGAGAGGATCACGTCCCTCAATGCTCTCCAACGATTGTGTTGATGTGATAAGCAATGGATTGAGTTGATACTTCTAAGAGATGCGGAATGGCTCTCAGACTATCGGTTTTTGCTCGCAATGTAAGGAAGAATCCAAAATACACTAGACAAGCTTTGATCAAACAGGATTCAGAGAATACTTGGGTTTTTAGAAAAGATTTTGATGATTTATTCAGAGATTTCGACCAGAATATAAAGAGAAGAAGACAGTACATGCACAGTTTCTTGGAAACACACAAAACAATTAAAAGAAAGACTAAGTTCAAACTTGAAAATAAGAAAAGACTCTTGGTTTATTCTTGCACGAAATTAGGATAGAAAATGGGCTTAGATTCATCAAGAGGCTTTTGTTTAATTTTTGTGTCCAAGCCTCATTAAAAACCTTGTTTGGAAAATCCAATGGGATAAACCCAAATCAAGAAAAAGAGTGCAAGTCACAACACCTCTCTTGATGAATGTCTTAGGTGGCTTGAATCACAATCAGAGTGGTTGGATAAGCACACTCTAAACTGCCCTGAATAGAGTGTAAAAGTTGATGAAGAGCTTGCTGGAATTTCGCTTGTTTAGACCTAGTCATTGGACCACGGGTACATTTAGATCCTTGTCCTTTGTATCCTCAGGTTCAAGTTGTTCTTTAGCTCCATCTTTGACTTCTTTAAGCTCTGGTTCAAGCTGTTCCATCTCCTTAGTTCCATTGCTTTCTAAGATAACATCAATACCTCAAGAATATTACTACGTCCAGGAACATGCAAGCCTTGTGTACTAGAAACTTCATCTCGAGGTTTTATCACGTTGGACTTAATCAACGGTTATCTTGGTCTTTCTATCTGCAACATAAAAGCATGATTATAATAAGCTTATACAATTATTTTATAAGCTCTTATAAATGTAAAAGTTGCATAAAATTTCAAGGATATGAAATGAATAAGTTTTTTACCATTATTTTATAAGTTCTTAAAAATGTAAAATTGGAATAAATACCTCAAAGGGCATTACTACTAGCAATCTTGTTTGGCACAGTTAAGGGGAGTGTGTACATATCTTTCTGCAACATAAAAACAATAAACTAGTAATTGTGGAAAAGTTAATAATAAGGGCTTATAAAAAAAGGCGACCAAAGAATTTACCTCAGAAATTGTTACACAAAGCTAAAGAAGTCGTCCACTATCTTTATGTTTGCTCATAAATGAGGCCACTTGGCGATCATTCCTAATAAAAATGGAAGAACCTATTTTGTACAAAAGATAAGCTTTGATGGTGAAGTGTAGCTAAGCTTTATAGTGTCATCTATTGCAAAATCCTCTAGAACTGCCGCAATCAACTCATTATATGATGTATCTTTAGAAATAACACTAATCGAACATCCCCTTTCTTCATCAATAGTGAAATCCTACTGATCTCTATTTATTAATTATCATTCCCACAAATAGAAAATATTTCAGACATTATGACCTGGATCAGGAAAGATAAACAATATATATTCAAACATTAAAACTTATAGAAACAATATGTCTTTCTATAATATGAAATTTGCAAGGGCATATAAATATTAAAGAGTATAGTTTCCACATCAAAACTTCGTCAAAATCACATAAACAGATCATGTTCGAAAAAATTCAAGATAAAACTGACTAAACAGATCGTTTTCAGAAAAGTAAAAGTGAAAGACAAAAAATCACCTTCTTCGATGCTTCCTTCTTATAATACCTCGACACCTTCGCCAATCTTCTTCCACTATTCGATCGAGAATCGATCTCCCAATATAACAGGTTCGCTAGAGATATAAGTTAGCAAATAACAAAATCGATCTTCTTCCTCTATTCGCTGGTGATTTCGTTTGGAGCAAAGTCGGTGAGCAAAATCGATCTTCTTCCTCTGTTCGTCGGTGATTTCATCTTGAGCAAAGGCGACGAGCAAAATTGATCTTCTTCCTCTGTTCGCCGGTGATTTCGTATGGAGCAAAGAGGACCATGATTTGAAAAGAAAGAGATATATAGGTTAGCAAGGTTACTAAGGTATTTTCGTTTAATCAATTTTTAGGGTAACAGTGATTAAGTATTTAGAAACGTATTTTTGAAAGAGTACACCCATAAAATGCTAATTTTGTTATTAATCATTTGATGTGGATGCAATAACCATGAGGATTAGACCGAACCAGACTCGACCAGAGGTTCATATGGATCGGACCAGAAAGGAATATTCCTCGACCTGAAAGGAATATACCCATCGGCCATTATGGATAAGGACAACCAAGATTATCTTTTTCCTAGTTTGATAAGGTTTACCTTATTCATGTTTATCTAGGAATGTTATCTTTTCATTTATCTAATGACGGTATATATAAAGGGCACCTTCGATTGAATGAATATACAGACAATTTCCCCCATTCTTTCTTAACACGTTATCAGCACGATACGTCTCTCATAAACCCTAAGCTATACTCGAAAATCATAAACCCTAATACTCAGCCGTCAAGAACAAAAGCATCAACGGAAACCACCATCGATCTTCATCTCTCTCATCGATTCAATCCAACCGCATAAACCCTAGAAATCAAGCGGCTACACCCGCGACACACACAACCGTGAACCAGCCGGCACACACCCGATAGAGGTTATCCGACTGATCCACAGCCGAACAACAACAAACAAGCACCCGATAGAGGTTCTTAGTTCCCGATACACACCCAGCACGATCCAGCACCCGATACTCACCAATTGACCACCCGATAAGACTCAGGGACACACGACCAGTTCGTACACAACCCGCGACCAGCTCAACTCACTCGGTGGTCCATTCCAACCCGATTGGAGGTTAAGGTAACTTGATCAAAACCTAATTTATAAATTAATCATAGAACTTTGCTAGGTTGCTGGATAGTTTAGGGAACCTCATCCTGATCACTTAGGGTACGAATCCATTTTTTGAATTCATTGATTGATTGAGTAGTCTTATTGCAAATCACATAGAAACCTGGTGCTAGGTTGTTAATCAATGAAACCCTAATTTTAAATTCAATTAAGATTGATAGGATTGTTTTGAACCCTAAACCTAATTCGATTTTCTAAAAACCCTAATTTTAAAATCGAATTGGATTGATTGCTTGATTGATTGTTTGTTTGATTGATTGATCACTTAGAAACTGATATTAGGATTGTTAAAAAAACTTCATGATTGTTTAAATTAAAACCGACCACATGGTCTTAAAACACAAACCAACTAGGTTGCTAGATTGAATCGATCATATAAACTTGTTAGGTTGATAGATTGCATTGCATCATTCTCATACTGGCCGTATGGCAATGCATCATACTTATAACCGGCCATTGTTCATTGAATCACTATTTTCTTGATTGCAATTGAACTTAGAAACCATAATGATAGGTTTATAAATTCTAAAACCTATGATCATATGATTCAGATGTCGAAAATCAATAACTTGGAATATGCGGCCCTTAATCTATCTGGAGATAATTACCTCCAATGGGCGCTTGATACCAAGATCATCCTAAATTCTAAAGGACTCGGTGAAAGTATAATAGATGACAATAATGTCAGTGAGAATGATAGATACCGAGACATACTAATAATAAGACATCACTTGGCCGAGAGTCTCAAGGATCAGTACCTAACAATCGAAAATCCTCTTGAGCTCTGGACAGAGCTGAAAAGCAGATACGATCACCAAAGAACGGTGATCTTACCCAGAGCTCATTACGATTGGAGACATCTAAGAATCCAAGACTATAAGTCTGTGGATGAGTACAATTCCGCACTATTTAAGATCGTTTCAAAATTGAAACTGTGTGGGAAAACGATTACGGATAAGGATATGCTTGAGAAAACCTTTTCCACGTTCCAGACAAGCAATGGGTTGCTCCAACAACAATATAGAGAAAAGGGATTCACCACTTATGCTGATCTTATTTCTTGTTTGCTCCTTGCTGAGCAGAAAAATGAATTGCTAATGAGAAACAGTGAAATGAGACCTCCAGGATCCACACCATTACCTGAGGCACATGCAGCCACTAATGCTGATCAAGAGGCAAATCACGTCTATACTAATAGCCAACACGGTCGAGGCCGTGGAAAATGGCAAGGACGTGGACGTGGCCGTGGTCGAGGTTCTTATGGCCACGGTCGAGGAAACCCATACGATCGAGACAATGACCGAGATAGAGTCCAGAACTAACTCGTATGGTCGAGAAAATGGACGAGGCCAAGGGAATCATTTCAAACCCTCACAGCCGACCAAATCAGTGTGCCATAGGTGTGGAATGAGCAGTCATTGGGCAAAGACTTGCATGACTCCCAAACATTTATGTGATTTATATCAAGAAAGTTTAAAGGGAATGAGTCTTGAAGCCAACATGATAGTCCAAGATGATGAAAACGATTTTAATCATGACAAGGATGATTTAATAGAATATGAGACTTCTGAGTGTCTCAAAGATGATAAATAAATTCAACATCTGTAATCCTTGATTGTTTTTATTAATATTTGTTTTGGTGTTTGACATTTTTGTGATTCATTTCTATAATGTCATTTTCGTGATTGTCATTTCTGTGTTATTGATTGATAAATGACAATAAAAGGATAGTTAATCTAATATAGACAACGGCTAAAGGCATTGCCTAAAGGGGCACAAATTTATTCACCCAATAAAAGACCCATTGAGTTATAAATACTTAAGCATAGATGATTTCCACATTGAACCAATGGGAAAAGGAAACAAAAGTTCATTTTAGATTATAAGAAAATTACCTAAAGCCTTATAAGAAATGTGGTCAAAGACTATACCTATATACTCTGATTTAAGACTATGCTAAGGATCAGTATGATAAAGGCAAAAGCCATGGTATCATGTATACCCACGAAATTTACACTTTATGGCATGACTGGATTAGCCATCCAAGTCCAAATTTGATGCAAATAAAATATTACAAAAGGCACAAAGAGTTATCCCATAAAATCTCACGTTGTGTAACATGTGCACAAGGGAAACTCATTAGGCTCTATTGTCCCAAGCACCACGTGATTATAGTATGTCCATGAGGGGGAGTGAGGACAAACCGTGATCCATGAACATACAACAATCACGAGTGACAAGGTCCATAACCACAGTAAGACTTGGCCGAATTATTTCAAATACAAAGGCCAATACCTAATACTTGAGGACACATTGATTTACATGTGTAAATGCATCAGGCCATATAAGTGAGCATAGATATTCTCATCTCAGATTAAGGGCCATAAACCAGACAAATACATAAACCATCTTAAGATAATCTGAATATACCACCACAGACATATGTGCCACTTAAGATGGAACCTCAGAAGAGGATTGAGAATGAGAATATATGTTGGATGAAAAATTTCTTTCTCCCATGATTTTTTAAAATGTCTTCAGCCAAACATGGGTGATCTAATTAGTGGCCAAAAACACAGATTACAAGAGATAAGTAATCTGATCATCCAACATTAAAAGAGAGAAAGTTATAAGCTGTTAAAGAGAAAAAGAGAACGGTATTAACCATCATTGTCTTGGCAAGATCCTCGGACTAGTAAATATAAGACATCCAAATGATATAAAAGCTAGCAGAACTAGATGCCAGACACATTGACCCGAAAAGTCATACCAGCTTGCACCAAACAAATTTGTTGTCCTAGAAGAGACACAATCAAGTTGCTACAGAGTCTATAAAAGATAGACCAATATGTTCCATAAGATAAAAGAACCTCGGAAGGAAAGAAAAGGTGCATAAAATGATAAATTCCCGAGGTCATAAAGGAAACCATCCCAGACATAGAAAATGGTCGACCAATATAAGATACCATACAATGGAATTTGGGACGCCAAAATCCATGGTACTTAAGGTGATTTGGGACGCCAAACACCATTATATTAAAGGTCATAAGATTGCAATCAATTATGTCATGTCTGGAATACAATGGAACGCAGAAAGGGTATCGATACCAATGATATATTTACATAAGCGCATACAAGGTAGCACTTGAATATAAAATATAAAGCGAGGATCATAAACCCACGTGTGAGTACTCATAAATATAAAGTTAAAGAAAAATGTGGGGTTTAAAGAAAGATTTGAAGAATCTATATAAGAGATAGACGTATTGGCCATATTATGTCATCTGATAAACCAGTGGATAAATGAGTCTTGTGAGGGAAATAAAGCGTGAGATATAGGATATGACCATATGATCTAAGGTATTCATATTCCTACTTAAAAGCATTTAAAGAATGACTTGATTACACAAGGATACTCACAGAGACCAATGAACAAATTATAAGGAGATATACTCCTATGTGGTGGATGCTACTACAATTCGAAATTAATAATGTCTGGAAAGAAACAATGATGTAGTAAGCAGTATATTAATCACTGGATAAAGTAATAAAGGTACCATAAAGATGAGAAACGAAATTCTCAAAGAACAACTTTGTTCCTTAGCTGTTTATGGACTAATGAAAAAGCAGCTGCACATAAATATGGTCAACTGAATAATACCAAGTAAATGAGTTCTATAAGAACAACAGTCCATATATTCATATAAAAGAAAATTCCTTGTGTTTATAATAAACCAACTTAAAGAAAAGTTGATTGGTTTCAAAAAGTTGATTGGTTTCAAAAAGATACAAGTTATCGGTTGATTCTTAGACAGGTTATGGTCATATTTGGATCATAAGATTACGTACTATATGGCATCTATGGTTGATCTATAATTCAGCATATTTAAAGGAAGAATTATAAGATGGTCGTAGAAAATGGGAATTCCACCATGTCCGACCATAATAGCTATAATAGGCGTGGTCGAGAATAGTGGCATGGATGTGGCCGATCATACGGCCGTGGTAACAAGTTTTATCCAAGGTCCCTATAGCCAAGTTGATTACGGCCAGGGAAACCCATATGGGCGACCATTAATTCAAAACGTGCAGAATGCCAAAATGGCTGAACATATCTATATCAAATAGATATATTGATCACAACCATGATCCATCAGCATGCATATCAATATGTTTAATTTATAATATAGCTGATGATGAAGAAAGATAATGAAAGGTTCTAAGGAACTAATGGTAACCTTAAATATATGCTTCGTTGTTTATAAGGAACGAAAGATTTAAGTTTGTTTTATACTAACCAAACTAACCAACCCAAAGAGGGGTTAATTGGTTTTGCTAATACAGGTTTTCAGGTTTTATATTTATTCCACATAAAGGAAAATCACCATCAGGTTTTATATTTACAAATGCAGGAACATCCATTTCATGAAGGTCAATAAAGCTGACCATCGACCAATATTAAGTGATCCGTGGAACTGGTCGATAATACATTAGGTTATGGTCGATGACTAAACATGGATTGATCAAGTTAGACCATGGTCGATAATGAGAAGGATCGATCATCACCTATAAAGACGATGCAACTTGCATAGCCCAACTGAAGGATGATAGTACAAGTTTGTGACCTATCATGAGAGATAGTATCCATGAAGATGACAAACATATCCGACCATATTGTGGAGAAGGCGATAACAGAGAAGTTCAAAGAAGTGCAAGTATGTTCAAGTGAGAATTCAGCTGACCTATTCACCAAAGCACTGCCGACATCAACACTAAGGAAACTCTTTCATCAGATCGAAATGAGAAGATTGAAAGATCTATAGTGGTGCATTCATCAGGGGGAGTAATACGGTTGTACTCTTTTTCCTAACTATGGTTTTATCCCAAAAGGGTTTTACAGGTTAGGTTTTAACGAGGCAACATACCAAACGTATTATGAGCTCTATATGGTTATAACATCCAAGGCGGAGTGTTATGAATCATTTGATGTGGATGCAATAACCATGAGGATTAGACCGAACCAAACTCGACCAGAGGTTCATATGGATCGGACCAGAAAGGAATATTCCTCAACCTGAAAGGAATATACCCATCGGCCATTATCGATAAGGACAACCAAGACTTTTCTTTTCCTAGTTTGATAAGGTTTACCTTTTCCATGTTTATCTAGGAATGTTATCTTTCCATTTATCTAATGACGGTCTATTGTAACTCCCTATATATAAAGGGCACCTTCGATTGAATGAATATAAAGACAAGTTCCCCCATTCTTTCTTAACAAATTTTAGCAATTTCTCAACTTAAAAGTATACTTATACCTCTAATATTTTACATTTTAATGTTTATATCAAAATAAAATCTTGTAAAACATAAAAGCAACACAATCATAAAGCAACACAATCATATAAATTATAAAATTTGGAAGGTAAACACATTGAATAAGACACATTAATGTCAAAACTAAATAACGCCTAAATCTACAATAAAAAAACAAACAGTTAATTTGATGACATTCTCAATGGTTAAAAAAATATTATAGTGAAAAACAAAGATCCGCGCGGACGCGCGAATCAAACTCTAG
Organism: Moricandia moricandioides; assembly: GCA_905132885.1. Classification (NCBI taxonomy): domain Eukaryota; kingdom Viridiplantae; phylum Streptophyta; class Magnoliopsida; order Brassicales; family Brassicaceae; genus Moricandia; species Moricandia moricandioides. The sequence goes on from CAJHQQ010002329.1 coordinate 26,106, forward strand.
TATATCTTAAAATTGAATTCCAATATTTTAACTCCTGAAAGTTCTATGTTTTTTTCCGGTTGTCTTCTATATCATGTTCTGTTGAGGCTGGTTATTTTGTATAGGATAAGTTTTCGGTTTATCCAGTCTTGTAAAATATTTGAGTTAAATAAATCTTCGAAATGACAAGAAAAGAAAAAGATAGCCGTGCATGATATTTTATTTTCCATATCATGAAAAACATATTATTCTGATCTCAGTGTCCTCCACTTGTTACTTAGATATTTCATGAACAAATATCCAAACAAAATATAGGGAAAAGTTATCGACCCTTGGTCTGGAAAGATACCTACAATGGCTGCGTCCTTGGCATCTCTTTCGTGCTCCATTAAAACTGCAGGACAACCACTGTTCAAGCACTACGGCAGCCACAGTCTGCGGCCTTCGTGCCTTTTACCTCTCCCTCCCTCTGTACATCTCTGCATCTTACTAATTAGCTTCTTTCGTCATTTTCACTCAAATTAAATGAACTAAAAGTCTGAAGTATTGAGTGGGTTTAAACTCATATTTTGTCAGATCGGTAAATATATTACAAGCTGCTCTCGGAGACAAGGGTCTATGAAAAAACCTTCTGCCCTCGAAACCTCTGACGGCGCCGTTAACGTGGAGGTAGAGTATGACGAAGAAGAAGAAACGTGTGAGCTGGTTAACAGAACCGAAGTGTCAATTGACGGCGTCGAAGCTCACCTGTTAACGGCGGTAAAGAATAACAACGGAACTGGATTGCTTCTACTCTCTGATGTCTTCGGCTTCCAAGATTCCGCCACCAGCGACTTCGCTTATCGCATCGCTTGCAATGGCTACAAGTATCCCTCTTCTACATTTTCTTCTTTTTATTTCATATTCCGAACTTGTTGATTCAAATTGAAAATTTATTCTTTTTGTGTTTTTGTTTTGTTTTGAGACAGTGTTCTTGTCCCAGACCTGTTCCGTGGAGATCCATGGTCAAAAAATCGACCAGAGACTGAATATGAGGAATGGAGAAGAGGACATGAACCGAACCGGATCCGAAAAGACACAACGATCTTAACGGAATGGATGGTTGATGAATTTGCAGCGGCCGGGATATCCAAGAAGCTAGGACTGATGGGATTCTGTTTTGGCGGTGGACGCGTCGTGGATGTTTTAGCCGCCGACAAAAACTGTTACTTCAGCACCGGAATTTCTTTCTATGGCACGAGAATAGACTCTGCGGTTGCCGGAGACGTGAACGTCCCAGTCTTATTCATTGCCGGGGACAGAGACCCGCTTTGCCAAGTGGAGGGTTTGAAGGAAATTGAGGAGAAGATTGGTGAAGGGTCAAAGTTTGTGGTGTTTGAAGGAAGAGGCCACGGGTTTGTTCATCGGCCTGAGACACCGGAAGATGATAGAGACGCGGAGGAAGCCTTTCGCGTCATGAGGAATTGGTTACATCATCATTTGCTTCTAGGGAACTAATGATTTTCTCTGCTTTATCCCACTAAAATGAACTCGAATTCTTGTAGATGTCTAAGTATCCTGATTCTATTTAAATAAAAACGTTAATGAATAAAATAAGTAAATTATAAATTTATCACAAAGTCCCGTTTTGTTCAACACTATATTAGGCACTTTGATGATATTGTTTTTAATTTAAGGCACTTACAAGATTAGAGACATTTTGAGCAACGAAAAAATCATATTTTGTCTTTCAAACTAAGTTGTCTCGTTTGCTCAACATTTTTTATTATGTTAATTTGTAACTGAAGTGCTTGACAGCTGTAGTCCACTGCAAGCTACAAAATTTTATATTATTTTAAAAGAAAAATTAACTTTTAACCTTATTGTTATAAGTAAAGATGAGAAGAAAGAAATTGATCTATATTATAAAAAAATTAATTAATCATTTATATATGATTATAATAACGTAGGTACAAAATTTAAATTTGGAAGGGGAAATAAGTAAATCTAGAATTTTTTATATGGACATCACCACAATATTTATAACATTTTCTCTTGATGTATGTTATACCAAAGTGCTTTCAAAACGGTATATATATTGCTTCGTTAAAAACTTTACAAAGAAAATTCAGTGGAAAAAACCATAGTTAAAAGAAAAAGAGTGCATCACGTAATGACTTCCTCTCATGTGTATATAAATTGAATTTTCACTTGACCGAATTTGTAGGATACGAAAATCTTCATTCTTCTATAGTGTATAAGTCTTTCTATGACTTGATCATTTTCTTTGATTTTCTTGATTTCAAAGACTTTAGGTCAGTGATAGACTTATTTTTAAATTATTATAATCCTCTTTTTGAATCTATCATTTGTGGTCTTTGTTGCCTCGTTAAGATCTTGTCATGGAAAAACCGAGTGGGATGAAAAACCATAACAAGAAAAAAGAATACAACCACACACATTATCACATTTATTATTCTGAAAAAATATCTTCATGATGTGTATTCCAATCAAATATATATCTTTTGAGAATTGAGCTTGAGACGAATAAACTATTTTGACTTCTATTATAATATTTGTTTCTTTAGACTTCTCGACCATAATTTTCTTTTGACATAGAAAATAATGTCTTGGTGTATTTGGACTTCAAACCAAATCTCTTTACATATACTTGTCTAATTATTGTGTTGTACATACGAGTTATTCATACTCTTATTATAAAAGAAACTATTATGAATTTATTATTGTCATATGAAATCACATATTTCAAGCACGAAAAGATTAGTATATTTGTTCAAATAAAACTTTAAATATGGTACTTCAAGATCAAACATATATGACCATCTTAATATAAAATCATTTATGGATCTTTTAAGATAACATCTCATTTTTAGATCTTCATGTTGAAATACATACATATTTCTACCAAAATACCATTTTCTATAGTTCCTTAGGAGTTTTGATTATATACAAAAAAAATGATTCTATTGATCTATAGTCTTTGGATAAATACAAATCGTGTATTTATTAACTTCTAATATTTCATATATCCCATAAACATATTTCAATCGAATAGCTAGAGTTCCCGGGAACATGATCTTGATATCATCAATCTTTCATGGATTTCATCTTTTGGAATTATCATTTTTCAGTGGATCATTTCTTTATTGGCAGACTCATAATAAACTTGAAAGTAGTTGCATCTACCACATTAATCTATATATGTTCACAATCAATTTCATATTGGTCTTTCTTTGGTGCAACAACTCATTTCTATCCTACTTGTTCTACACCTTTTGGTGGATGGACTACTGGTCGGAATATTTCTCTCTTTCCTGAGAGTTAATATCTTTGTCTATCATATCTTTCTTATATCTTTGTGTACCTTTTCAATAGACTTTGTTTCATGATTCTCTTTATCATTTATCATATCAACTGCTACTTTGCATGCAAAAATAACATTGACGTCGATTTTCTTATCGGTTACATTTTAATTCATACATGACATAACTTATTGAGATATCTTCATTTTTTCAGGTACTTAAATTTCTTTCAGTCATTATTTAACATCTCGACCATTATCTTTCTTTCTCGAGATCTTTCGAAGACCATATTTCCTCTCGACCATTATTTATTTATGCTCGTTTTATTTACGAGGATTTTTATCTTTGGAACAAACATATCTACCACACTTCAGGTGTGACTAGCAGTTTGGTCTTATTCTTCTAGAGCATCAGTTCTTGTTGGAGCTTTTACAGCTGGTATTGTGACTTTATCACTCTATTTATACGGGTCAGCAAATGTGTCTTGTAAATGCTTTACTACGCTCTATAATTGAATTATCTTTTTGACTTTTATTTGACATTTTGTTTAGTCCGAGGATCAATGATAATTCATATCCACTTATTTTCTTTTCTAGTTGTTTACTTTCTCCCCCTTACCTTGTAAATACTATATTACTTTTAACATTCATATCAAACTTTACTTATATAGTTATATCCTTCAAAAATGCTCTAGATTTTTAATTATCAATGGAGATACATATCTAACATATATTTCCAACCTCATTTGAAAACTAATCATAAGTAAAGCTCTTTGGTGGAACAATTGGAATGTATATCGTACATTCAACATTCTTAGATGAAAATGGTTGGTTTATGACTCAATACCAATGATGGGGAGAACTAGTGATTACTTGCTAGCTTGATGCAAATTAGAGTTGCCCAAAATGCTTAACACGTATCCCAATGATATTAATATAGTCATCAAATACTTTAAGAAGTGAATTCACCAATACTATAAAGATGAATGGTGGGGGATCAGTCCACCAACATTTCCTTCGTGCCAATAATTTCATTTGATAGGTGAAAACTGTATTACTATATTATCCTATGAGCAATCAACATATGTCAAATTATTCAAAAGAATCTTTTGGCTCTTCAGAAACATAAATCTTTAAGTATATTTTCGCATCACTACAGAACCAAGATGGTCTAACTGGTTCAAGCCAAATATTTTATAAACTTCTGCTTTACTATATTTTTATCTCCATTACACTAATCTTTTTGTAGTACAATATATAAGATGATGTAGATACTTTCTCTAGAATACTTTTAGAACCTTAAGAATATTTGCAATTGAAATGAATTTAACATTTCATTTCCTTACTGTCTCAGAATTATTTGGCTCAAAATTCAATAAACTTATTTTAAGAAGGATTCATCAATCTCAGTTTAGTGTAAACATAATCTTCAAAATGTTTCACTTATTATAAAATCTGAGATTCCGTAACTCCTTCCCTCGAGATGAGAACACTACATGTTTATCAATCTCGAATTAAATCTCATTTATCGAATTAATAATATACCCTATTAGGGTCATGTATTATTTCTTCGATCCTTCTTACTTTTGAGACTTATGAGAATATATTAAAATTTATGTACTCTTCTGGAGTATTTAAATCTTTTGGAGTATTAATATACATCTTCTTCTTGAACATTATATAATATTTAATACCTTGTAAGGTACTCACAATAATTTTCTTTCATCTTTTAATGAATTAATATCTTTACTTTAGTATCATCTTTATTTCTCAATTTCAAGTGAGAATAGGAGTTATAAAAAGAAACTCTTTGGTCTTGACCTTGATCAAAACCATATATATCCACATTCACGTATACAATCACTTTTACTTTCATTTTTTTGAACACTCCTATTTGTGTGGATTTTCTTTCTCAGTATAAAATGTCATATTCTCTTTAAAAGAATATATATAATCAACTAGACGTGATTTATCATTTTACATCAATAACTCATTTTTTTTATTTGTCTCATGGAGATAATATATAATTATAAAGTTCTTTAAGCTCATTTCTCAATCATTTGTCTGCTGGACAACATTATTTGTGTAAAAATATGTATTCTTTAATATCTTTGCATCATTGATATTATCTTCAGGAATATCTAATCTATTAAATTAGGGTCCTATTTTTATCTACTACTAACAAGTCATAGTAGGACCACTTAAAGAATAAAGTAATATGACATATTTGATTATTTATATTAATAATAAACCATCTCTAAATTTAAATTTTACTTTTTAATTATAAAAAAATCTATTGAGAAAGAATCTAACAAAATCTTACTTCAAAATTTAAATATTTTTTTAGAAAATAACACATTAATAAATCTTGTAATTAGTAATATAATATTATTATAAATCAATGTTAACTAAGATTTTATTATAAAAAAAGAAAATAAAAATTATATACTGTTTTTTATAAATTCTATAAATATATTCTGGATTATATAAAAATCGCAGTGTTACATGAATTAAATATGATAAAATTTTATTAAATAGGTAATTTAAGAATTTTTAAAATTTTCATTTAAATAAATTATTACTCATAATTAAAATGGGTTAAATTCGTAAACTACATAATATTTTTATACAAAATAAATGTATCAACATAGGTTAAACTTATATGTATATATATATATATATCTACAATTTTTTATTTGTTTTGAAACTCTCAACAATATTTTGTTTAAAAATGTTTGTATACAAAAATATAATAGTATATAATAAATTTTAGTTCATATACTATTAAAAATATGTTATTAGAGAACTACAAAATTTTAGTAATTCATTTAAAATATTAATGAAAAATACAATTTTAATTTTAGATTTATTTTTATTTTAATTATTGAATTTTTTTTTTCAAAATAGTAACAAAAATTCTAATATTTTATTCATAGTAGTCACGAAAAAAATTCAAAATTCATTTAATGTTCCAAATTCGAAAATAGTTGTGTAATTTTGCAAAGTTTTCTTGACAAAATATAAAATTTTGAAAATAAATATTTAAACTCAAAATCATAATATTTAAAAATTTACAAAAGATAAAATCATAGATAATAAAAAATAGTTTTTTGAAATGCTCCACGAAAAAAATATTTATATATGTTGTAAAAATTAAAGTAATCTAATATTTTGAAGTCTTAATTTAAAAAAAAACTTAATATCATAACATCCAATCCTATATCAATAAAATTTACTAAAATAATATGATAGATACTACTATGTATAAAATTTACTAAAAAATAAGGTTATATTATTTAAACAAAATATTTTCTTACTTATAAATCCCGTAAAATACTAAAATGATATATGTTAAAGTATATTTTCTTTTACACAACATGTAAATAGAAATCATCTTAAATATAATATAAATAAATAAAATTTAAAATATATTATATTTAAAATGTATAAATTAAAGAAAAAAGCATATTATGAAAATGTTCTCTATTTGATTATTTCATATGGTTATTTTATTGTACCTAACTTGAAAATATATTAGTAAGTAATAAAAAAGTAATTGTTTTTAAACATATCACTAAAATAATATTTAATGAGAAATATAAACAATAATATTATTGATTTACACAATATATAAAACTAAAATAAAATTAGATATTTGTAATAAAATCCAATAGTTTTATAAAATAGAAAAATATCCGCACGAGCGTGCAGGTTAAAATCTAGTTTTACTTTTAAACTTAACATCAACATAGTTGAGCTTTATTTACAGATTCTAGGTCTTGTAATCTTTAGATGTAAATGCATAATGAAGCTTCAGGTAATCACATTCAGGTGATCATACCTTTCTTTGGATTGTTCTTCAAAACTTATGAATCTAAGCCTTAAACTTAAAATTCATCATATAATATACTGGTAATTATATATTATAGTGATATGTATTATTATAAGTATCTTATTTATTAAAAAGAAATAATTCTTATAAAGAAAATATTCCATTCAATATATATTTACTATCATGCTATTAATCATCTATATATTAACTAGTTCTCAATTAACTAATCAAAGTTAAATAAACCATATATATAAAGCAAATACTTATCTCAATTAGACGAGAATAAAGTGGAGACTGGAGATCTAATATAATGATGGTCAAACCACTTTGTAAAAATCTCGCCTTGATATAAATATACATAACTCTGAAACTTCAAAAAATTTCTCTTAGAAACATGGCCATCATATTAGTAAACATCAATATGTAAGAAATTATACAAATGTAACATATAAAATCATGCTTGTGAAAGAATTTATTTATACACAAGTAGATACTATAATTTTATCATGTTTACGGTTGTAAAACTAAATATATATGGAGCCATAAATTATATGCTTTAGAAACATCAACTAAAGGGCTTTTTAATTAAATTATATGTAGCCGTAAGTAAAAATATGCAACCGTAAACATGAGCAATATTAACAATATCAGCGTGTGTAGTAATCTCATGTCTATATGATGCCTTTTCAAACAAAAGATATGATGTCCTTACTAATTATCATATATCAACAGCGGTTATATATGTGCAGCCATATAAAACTAAAACATTCCTAAGCCCTATTAACTCAATAGCTTGAGTTTCGTGCTGATAACGTGTTATAACTAAAGAAGAGAAGATATGAATTGATCTGTATTATTAAATGAGTATTGAGTCATTTATATAAGATTACAATAGCGTAGGTACAAAGTCTAACTTGGAGTGGAGACAAGTAAATCTAGGACTTTCCATATAGACATCACCACAATATTCATAACACTTATCTATTTTTTATTTTATTTTTCTTATGTGAAAACTAAACCTATGTGATTTTGAAAACAAAAGCTTTGGTTGAGTCATTTTTTTGTGAAGGGTAGTGTAGATTTCGATATTTTCCGCTGGAAAGTATTATAATCCTATTCTCTTCTTGTTATTAGTTTTTCTCCTCGAATCGATGTTTTTTTTTGCAGGTACAGAGTTTTTGAGATGTTATGTAATTTTTTTCAAATCGTCGTTTGTATGTACTTGTCCACACCTAAATTTCTATGTGGGCACCGAGAAGTAGTCATGTAGATGCGCCTGGGTGGATATAATTGTGTTAGTTTTGTAGGTTGTAATGACCATTGATATAATATGAATTTTACCAGTTTTCACCCATAATATATGTGCATTTTAGAGTCTATTATATGTATTCGGAATCTATTTTAGAGTATTTTTAGGTCGAGGTATATTTTTGAGCAATCTGGAGATAATGAAATACTTTGGAGATTATTAATAAGAAATCTCATACCAATTGAAGTAATCAGAAGCCAGAGTCAAGATTTAGGAAGAGTGTCAATCGACATTGCCTACTTAGTTTCGCTCGACATCCGCACGAGTAGACGGACAAACTTCAGTCAAGATCACCTCAATCTTAGAAGATCCACATTAATTACAAAACTACCCTTGACCGACTTATACCTAGTATTTAGGTGTTTTGCTATTGTTTGGGAAACAAACCACCCACAACTACTTACCATTGTTAAAAGAGTTTTAGTTATTGTTTGGAGAAAAGATCAAGAACTCCAGTTTTTCTACCTTATTATGCATTTTGTTCATATTTTTGTTATGCTTTGCTCAATCATGTCTGCGTAGTTTCTCTTGTTAGATTTAGGGTTTTCAGTAGGGCTTATATGAATTACTGAAACATAGAACTTGCTAGAGTTAATATTTAGGATCCTTCATCTAAATTGGACTTACTGCTTGTGTTATAGAGTAACTAACTAGAATCTTGAACTTAAGATATTCATAACTACGACAGTAGGTTCATTACCTGACATTAATTCTTCTCAGCTAGGTTGTTAGATACATGCGATACCTTGTCTAAATAAACTTCGTGAATATATTAATTAGGACGTTAATGATTTCCTAAGGAAGCATCAATCAACACTCTCTCCATAGTATATCGAAGCTCGCTCCTCGTTCACATGCAAAGGATGGAACAAAGACTTAGTCATCTGATTAGACTTGAATCGTGAGCCGAATGTCTTCCTATTGCATTCAATTTATAGGATAGTTTATCACACACCCTTAACATCAATACATCATACTTCTATTGCCTGAAATCCTAAGTCTAGATGCATTTTCATATCGCTTACAAACCAACGCTTTACTAGTCCTTTATTATTTACTACTTTATTAATATTTGCCTAGCTTGATCTTGATTTTTTTTTATTTTATTATGTGCCCACACTCCACGTGGATTCAGTTCCTAAGTACTACAACTGAAGATCTTATTTGAGAGAGAAAGTTGATATAGGGTAATTTGAGCGATATCAAATTTGGCGCCGTTGCTGGGGAGCATTGGATTCGCCATTAGGCTTGATTAATAGGTTTAGTCTAGGTTGTTCTTCTATTTTACTTCCTTAAAATTAAAATTTTCTTCTGTCTTTTAGGTGCATGCCCAGCAGTACCAGAAGCAATGACATGAGGGTTTTTATGTATTTCAATGCAAACTCTATCAAATTAACCCTACGAACTATTATTACTAAGAGATGTCAAATTGTAGTATTTAGGAATCAAATCCACATGGAGCATGGACACACAATAAACTCAATACAGACGCTATTAAGCAATTAAGCTAGGAAAATATCTTAATAAGCAGTAAATAAACTATGGTAGATAATTTATTGATTGGTAAGTAAACAATAATAATAAATAGCTTGGTATAGGGTTTCAAGCAAGTGGATTATAGAGAATGGAAGCTAAGGTTTTTAATCATAGAACTCGATATCTAATGTGAAAGACGACCAACTCTCGCTGCGAGTCTAATCTATTGACTAAGTCTAATGTCTCAGCTCTCGCTTGTTGACACGAAATGACCGTCAATCGATGGCAATGATCTTGCATCGATCAATGGTCTCTTGGGTCAAGCTCTATCACCTAATTCGATAAGTTCACTAAATTAACTAAATCAACTCTCGTTTGTTCTAGCAACCTAGCTCAACATTATTAATTCTGGTAGTAGACCATGCTCTCCCTTGCGCCTAATTATCCTATGATCAGGGTTCTAGTTAGCTACTCTAGAACACAGGCAATAAACACAATTTTATTGATAGATCTAATAATCACCCTAGCAATTATATTGTTTGGCTAATCCATCAATACTATTAATAAACCCTAAACCTAACAAGAGATCTACTCATCCATGATCTTTGTCACAGAAATCATAGATGAATAGAATATATATAATATAAAACCAAATGAGTTCCAGGAGGAATCTGAAGGAGTTCCTCCCTTATATCCAAACCTTAGAAAAATGAATAAAAGAAAGTGTTGCCGTCAACAATGGCTTAGAAAACATATAAAAAGGGTTTTAGGTCGTCCATGCGTATTTTGGTAATTTGTGATATCCTCTAGGCTTAAGTCGGCCATAAAACAAGTCGGACCTGTCTTCTGGGATCACCATCGATCGACACCAACGCTGTGCCGTCGATCGACACTCATTCATCATCTCGACAGCTTCCTCTCACGAGGCAGACAGACCACACTTCAGTAAATCGAGCATAACTTTAGATCTAACTGTCCGATGGACCTTAACTGGTGGCATTGGAAAGCTAACTCAAATCTATATCTTCTGTCAAAATATCTGCTCAATCGCAAAGTGGGAAAGTCTCCATCCATAGCGACACATCTGACACATCTGCGCAGTTTTGCATCTCTAAAAGCTCCAGAATCACGAAAGTTCTCCAGAACGTACCTTAACCTAAAAAATACTCTAAAACATACAACAAACTCATATAATAGACTCTAAATAGGTCTGATATCATGACATGATAGTGGTAAATATCAGGCCCAATCAACTCCCCAGACTTAACCTTTTGCTTGTCCTCAAGCAAACAAAGCCTATGAAAGAGGTTTTGAAAAGCGGAGACTCACATTGTGACACCCCCGATCGTAGATGATCGGAAATGACACGGTCGATGTTCCCTTAAAGCCGACCTGAGGTTCACGGAAAAATTCCGATAACCTTGGACTAGCAATTTGAGAACACCGATGGTCCTACCGGATATCGACCAAGGCTTTTCAACCCGACTGAGTCTCCGATAGTTAGTTCGTCCGGACAAGGAATAATATCATATGGAACTCGTACTTACAGAAACATTCTTTAATACATTATATAATATTCTTTCAAAAGCATCTTACAAAATATTAATGATTAACCTCGAGGTTTTCGGTCAACAAAATTTATACATAGGGTATATCAAAACTACTTTGCAAGGATAATAAAACTACCACTGGCTAATGCTGTTCCTTCCCGTCCTAGAGTAAAGGTCTCCCTCCTACAAGTTACCTGCATCACAAATGAGTCATGAGTAACTAGTTTACCCAGTGAGTCTAATCCCGCACCCCCAATACATATTAATAATATCCCGAGCAGTCGACACCATTTGAATGCAGTGGAAATATATTCCATAATTATTATTATATATAAGGCCTATCATTCCATCAATGTGAATTATATCTTGAACATCACCTCCATGTTACCCGCCATTCACTCACATATATATATATATGCTAAACCCGGAAAACCACCAAGGCTAACCGAGCCTAGCGGGAAAAATAAATATAACCATCATCTCAATCAGATATTCGAAGATCAAACATCTAACGCTGCATGCAGTTACACGGTCTCCAGGGTGCGACCCCATCATCGTGTCTTCGTGACCTTGTTCCATATCGCAGGACCAATTCACGGTAATGCGGGAACTTTAGGGAGAGTGAGTATACAATAAGACTTAACATGATTCATAATTTTAAAGTTATATATTAGTACTTGAGAACAAGTACTAAGGCTCAGGATAAACCTCAAATAATAATTCATAATATTTCTCAAGTGTTTATAATAAATAAACACTTCACAGTTTAATATAGATCAAGAGATTTACTTATCTATCAACCATAATCATTTATTTTACTCAAGCAACACTAACTCATAACTCATCATTCATCTATCTAGACTCACCTTTGAATCCGTGAGATTGGCTAAGGAAAACTAGACTCGAGCTCAAGCTAACCACAATCCACTTCACTTCTGATTCAGAACGTCCACAAGAAAGAATCTTGTTGATCCTACAACCCTCTTCAACCATCTGAACTCAAACCGAAAAGGAAAAAGGGCACAAGGGTACTCCGGACTGGTTCTACAAACTTTACAGCCAACAAGAGAGCTAGCAATCACATGGAAAGAGCTGATGTGATGAAACATCTTCCTTCAACTTTTGACCAGTTTTACTCAAACTAGATGAATTCGGTTCCAATCTTTCTTCAGGATGCTCACTCCTTAACCGATTAAAATCAAAGGCTGAACACATGGGTGCTCTCAACTCAAAGATGAACTCACGACTAACCTTCATATCTTAAATACAACATACTTCACTGATTCAAGACAGGATATGGTGAGAAGGGTTAGCCATGCTCTAGGTTAGTCACTGATTTTTCCAGAATATTTCTCTGAATTTTTCTGCCAGATTTTCTCTTCTCTTTCTCTGATTTTTCTGTGTTTCTTTCTGGTTTTTGCTTCTGTTCCAGGTCGCCCAAGAGGAGAGAAGGAGGTATTTTAAACAAGAAAAGGTTTCTTCATCTTAGGGTTTACTTAGCACAAAGCAAGGCTGAGAGTTGACAGCTGGAGACATGCTTCATCACAAGCAGCTGAACTTTTCCTTCCCATGAAGAAAGCTGCAAGCAGGTAAGCAAGTAGCTTGTGATTGTCATGTGCCATTTACTACAGAAGCAAGCAAGCAGGAAGGTGCAAATCACATGTCCAGGTCAAAAAGGAAGCAAGAAGCCAGACAGCACATGACATGCACATGAATCACAAGCAGCTGAAAGTGTTCGAGATCAGTTTTCGATCAAATGTTTTTCGTCCATTGGTTCTTGGTTTGCTTTGGGATAAACTCGTCCAGCTTATATATAACTCGAACATAATAATTAACACTCGATTAAAACTATCAAAGGAAGTCCTTTCGACCGTATGACAGTCCCGTTGAGACATTAATTCATCGGGTCGATTTATTTTTAAATCTGGTCGACCAACTCCGAACTGGTCGATCGGAAATTTTATCGACCAAAAATTCATGGCTCGTGAGGTTATTACACACATAATGTCTAAGTATAACTATCACCCTACTTTTTTGAAACCACATCTTATCAAGTCAATCACAGAGAAACTTTATATACCCTTCCTAGTATAGCAACCAAATCCATTCTACCAACAACTTAGAGAATACTAGTCTGACTCGCCCCTCTACTGATTTCATTTCTTTGCATAAAATAAAAGAGCATGATTTAGCTTGGGAGTATCGATCGAAAGATATATGGACTCTTACCTCTACATGTATCCTCTCTCTCTTCTCACTTTTTCTCAGTTAGTGTCTCCCTTCTTTTGAGGGTATCATTTTATTTTTTAATTGACTGAGATATTTTGACAAATTTCCATGAATCAAGCTCTAATGGTTTTTGCCACCAGATCCAATTCACTTCTTTTTGACCTTTATCTCTTTCTAGAATCATATGAATCAAACTTTAATGGTTTTAGCCACCAAATCATGTTCGATCCTTTAATCAGAAGGGAGAGAGAGGGGAATCAGAAGCACACAAACTTTAACCTTCCAGACTTGCAGAAGAAATCTAATCTAGTTATATACCACATCCCAAAGCAAGCAAATAATATTAGGATTAGTGTTGGAAATCAGCTTTGGTTCAAACTTACTAAGCAAGTGTGATATAGTACCATGATGATCCACTTTAGTATCTCTAGTAATCTCTGGAAACAACCTTCTTAGAATAATGCTAAAGTGTGGTTAGTCCATAGTTCAAAGTACAGAGACCCTATAAAACAACAACAACAACATGAGTTATGGAACTTCTTCTTACCAGAATCCTCTACCAACAACTCAAGATAGTAAGATAGAGAGTAGGATTGCTCAGGTTATTGAGGCTCAGCAGAATCTGAGAGTGGATTTCATTAGGAAGATAGATGTTGTGTACACCAACCTGAATGAAAAGTTCAAAGCTGTCAGCACCCATGTGCAGAAGTTGGAGACTAAAGTGGTTCAGACTAGTGAAGTTGTGAGGAGACAAGAAGCGCTGTTTAAAGGAAGAGGAGAGGTTGGACATAAGCACCACGTAAGTGCCATCATAGATGATGATTTCTGGAAAGTGGTAAAGGAAGAAAATATCCAATAAGGGGACTTTCAAGTCGAAAATTACATGTCTTTTGACAGTTCGCAATGGTGTCGGTTGACACCAACAACTGAGCACCGATCGAAACCCCATGCTGAATCCGTAGGATCTTGTGAAACGGTAAGCTTTGATCAACAGCCTACCATTTTTATCAATCGACACCCCCTGGTGACTTACTGAGTTCGATTTCCAAGTATTGATGTTAACCTATTAAATGATTCAAGACACAAGTCTAAGACATCATTAGAACCAACAGTGAAAACTAATCAACAATCTTAAGATTCACCATAGCATATGATCATGAAGCAGGCTACTAAGGGACATACTTCTAAGAGAAAGAATAGCAAGGTTCCCAAGCATCTAAGAAGAAAAGCTAATGAGAAAGAGCTGGATAGTTTCACCAAGAGGATGATGAGGATCCCTAAAGACACTTCATTTGATGAGGCCTACTGGTCCCACCGACTCTGGATGTATTTTCAGAGAGAACAGTGAGACAGACGAGGACATTGAGTGTATGTTCTATCAGATCAGAGAGAAGATGAAGCAGATGATTACACGGAAGACGAAGAAGAGGACCCTGGAAAGTTTGTGGTTTCCTGCTTGATTCGAGGTCACAACTATCTAAATGCACTCTGCGATACAGGTTCTTCAGTAAGTATTACGCCCATGGTGATGGCTAAGCACCTGACTCTGAAGATAATACCTTCTAGTGATTCATTCACCTTTGCGGATTGCTCTAGAGTGAATTGAGGAGGGATTGTCACAAACTTTCATGTAGAAATCAAAAATTCCCTAGTTCCAGTAGATTTTTGTGTAATGGATATTCAGATAAACTAAAACTCTTCTCTACTACTAAGGCGAGCCTTCATAGATACCGTGGGAGTTTTTTGTGATATGGAGTCAAACAGGTTCTAGCTATCACTCATTAGTGAGAGTGATTTCTGTGACCATGTTCAACTGGTCAAAGGAAACACGCTCTGCATTGAGATAGGAGAGTATTCATGATTTGTAGCAGTTTGTTACTCTGATTCTGGCACAGAGCATGAAGATGATGGCAAGGCGTCGACCGACACCCAACCATCATCATCGGTCAACACTCTTGCGAGTCCAGAATTCTGAGAGGCTTTTTTAGTTGAAGTTGCCATTCCACCTAAAAGAAAGATCTGTGTACTAGCACTAGACGAGCATGGAGTTTATAGATACGAAGAAGGCAATGCACATGCTAAAGATGGAATAAAGATGGAATGATCATCGATGTTTCAAAAGAAGATATATAAAAAATAATTGAGATGGCAGATAGTTAAGGAATCTGTTATTTAAGTCTACCAGAGTATGATGGATTTTTTCAGTTGCCTGGAGTCCACCTTACACCCCCATGTCGGCCATCACCTGAAGTTTAAAAGAGAGATCAATTTGAGGAGATGGACATATTATGCTTTGCTTGATCATGGAGCATGACTGAGACTACATGATCATGGGGCTGTAATACTTAAACCAGAGGAAGCTGCTAGAGAAGTTGGTGCACCTCTAGCTGAGGCTGCTTGCACCAGAATGTTTGCTGACTACAACCATCCAGATCAATACCATGCCAACAGATCTTCTGTTTGTCCTACTACTTTCCGGAGGAATGATTTTGAACTGAAGCCTGCATACTTTAAACTTGTGGGACAAACACCTTATCATGGTCACCCACATGAGCATACGATGTACCATCTTGAGAGGTTTGAGGATCTATTTTCTGCTATCAAAGCCATTGGAGTTCATGAGGACTATTGATACCTCCACTGAGAAAGGCGATGAAGTGGATGTGAACTATATCAGTGGTACTAATTTTCAGAAGTATGGGAGTCAGAGTGGAAATATGAAATCCTATGGCACTGGTCAGAGGGGTAACTACAACTAGAGTTCACAGCACTATATATATTACTCATACAGCAACAACAACAGCAGTAACATGAAATATGGAGCTTCTTTTTACAAGAATATTCCACCGGCAACTCAAGGAAGCAAGATAGAGAGTATGATTGATCAAGTTCTTGAGGGTCAGCGTAAGTTGACAGTAGATTTCAATGGGAATATAGATGCTGTATACACCAACTTGGATGACAATTTTGAAGCTCTCAGCATCCATGTGAAGAAGTTAGAGACTCAAGTGGTTCAGACAAGTGAAGCTGTGAGAAGGCAGGAATCACTGATTAAAGAAAAAGGGGAGGCTGGACATAAACACAACTTGAATGCACTGATAGATGATGATTTCTGGCAAGTGTTGAAAGAGGAGAAACTCCAAGAAGAAGACTTTCAAGTCGAACGTTCTATGTTCTTTGGTGGTTCTCACTGGTTTTGATCGACACTTGTGACAGACTATCGTTCGACATCCGAGTCATATTGATGATCGACATCAGAGGCTGAGCACTGATCGACATCCCATGCTAAGTCTGTATGATCTTGTGAAACGGCAATCATCAGTTGATACCCACACATGTTCTTTGATCGACGCACACCGGTTACATACCGAGTGCAATTGCCCAGTATTGATGTAGAAAGTCTGATTGCTTCAATACACTCATCTAAGACATCAAAAAGCCTACATGGGATACTGAACAGAAACATGAAGATGCACCAGAGCCTATGATCATTGACCATGCTACAAAGGAACAAGTTTCTAAGAGAAAGAAGAACAAGGTTTCTAAGCATTTAAGAAGAGAAGCTAATGAGAAAGAGTCATATAGTTTCACCAAGGGGATGATGAGGATTCCTGTGAACATGCCATTTGATGAAGTTTATTGGGCCCACCGGTTATAGATGTTTTTCAGAGAGAGAAAAGAGACAGACGAGGGCATTGAGTGTAGAACAGAGAGAAGCTGAAGGAGAGGATTACACTGAAGAAGAAGAGTGGTCATGGGAAGTTCGTGGTTCCGTGCATTATTGGATTTCATAGCTACCCTAATGCCCTCTGCGACATGGGTTCTTTAGGTAAACATTATGCCCAAGTCTATGGCTGACAGCAGAGTCTGAAGATAGAACATTCTAGCGATTCATTCACTTTTGTGGATTGCTCCAAGGTAAATTCAAGAGGGATTGTCATAAAACTTTAGGTACAAATCTGCAATGCCCTAGCTGCAATAGATTTTCATGTTGTGGATATTCAGATAGACTGAAATTCTTCTTTATTACTTGGGAGAGCCTTCATGGCTATTATAGGAGCAGTTTGCGACATGAAGACAAACATGCTATATATGTCACTTATCAATGTGTCTGACTTCGATGACCCTATCCAAGTGGTCAAGGGAAACACACCCTATATTGAGATATGAGATGATCCAGGGTTTGTGACTGTTTGTTATTCTGAATCTGTGACTGTTTGTGACTGTTTGTTATTAAGAAGAAAAACAATTGTATGGAAGAGCTACAAACTTAAAGTGAATTACACACATGAGATTATCTAGAGACAGAAAGAGAAAAGAACCAAAGGAGAAGAAGACATCAAAATCTTTGTAGGCAACTGGTTCGAGGTGAACAGAGAAAAGATGTGGATACTTGTTTTCCAACAAGTGTTCCATTACCTCCACACTAGTCCAAAACATAACAACGTCAAGCTATAAAATATAAAAAAGCGTTAGATGGGAAGAAATTCATTTAGTAAGTTTGAATTTTTTTTTTCATTTTACTGATTTTTTTTGTTTAATTTATTGCAGGTTAAAAAAGACCCGAGGAAACACAACTGCACACACCATCGACCGACACCTAATCACTGCCGATCAACAGACCAACCCGAGCATCGTACGATCATCACTTAAATATGTCAATCGACACGCAACTTCAGTGGAAGCGTTACGTTGCTCTGTCCACTTACTGGCCAAACCTCTCTATTTTAAACCCTTCTTAATTAGTTTCGCCCTTAGGCGTTGGTTCACTTGTACCTTAGACAAAGACTACCTTTCTCATTACCTAGCTTATATCATTTCTAACGATACGCAGTGGAATATTATTTGTTAGTCCTTTATCTAAATCCATTCTAGCATTTGTCTGGTCCAATTGTCTATGCCTTGGACAATTCACCTACTACCATTCAACTTATAGATCAATCCTTGACACGGTTCAAGTCTTACTAATCAGAGGCTCCATTCCTCTAAACCATTCCACGAGCATCCTTGCAAGATACTAATCTATCCAAGTATTTGCTAAATCATACCTTTGCCACATCCGTAGAGCTTGTTATCTCATCGGCCATCCATTTCTCCGATCTACTCTTACTTGTATATTGAACCTTTCAAGTCATCAGTCTCTATTTGGTTCTTATCTTTGTTCCTGAATTAAACAACTCCCTTAGGTACTTAGTCATTCAACCAACCATACACATAGTCTAAGTAACCATTGAGAAGTCTTCCAAACGGTTAATGATACACTTCAAGAAAACATCCTGATACCGACGAAAAAACCATCATATCCGGTTATTGGGGTCAAAAACGGTTATCTCAAAATCATCGACTAAGGTTACCACTTCTAAAAATAACTTATCGAAAGAATATTTTGGAAGGAACAAAAGCACCTCGAACCTAAGAATCCATACGACGACCTCGAGTTTACAAACCCAGGTCATCATATGGGGACCTCAGCTTTAACAAACCAGGTCACCATATGGCGACCTACACTCGCAAAGCACGGGTCACCGTATGGTGACCTACACACGCAAAGTACAGGTCACCATATGGCGACCTACGCACCAAGGTTACGGGTCGCCATATGGCGACCTGAACCCGCACCGGGTCGCCATTTGGCGACCTAGGATCTCCGAATCCGGGTGGCCATATGGCGACCTAGGCCCTCCGAGTCTGTGTCGCTGATAGGGTCTGATATTTAACACTATTGTACCATGATATCGCCCTATTTAGAGTCTATTATATGTTTTTGGAGTTTGTTTTAGACTATTTTCAGGTTCAGATATGTTTTGGAGAACTTTGGTGATTATGGAGCTTTTAGATATGTAGAACTTCGTAGATATGTCAGATGTTTAGCTATGGATGGAGATATTTTCACTGTGCGATTGAGCTGATATATTATCATAAGATAAATCTTTGAGTTAGCTTTCTAATGCCACCTGTTTGAGGTCCATCGGATGGTTATATTTAAAGTTATTACTAATTTACTGAAGAGTAGTCTGTCTGCCTCGCGAGAGGAAGCTGTCGAGGGGATGAATGAGTGTCGACCGATGGCACAGCCTTACCATCGATTGAAGGTGATCCCAAAAGACAGAACCGACTTGTTTTATGGTTGACTTAAGCCCAGAAGACACCATAATTTACCAGAATACCCCTGGACAAGTTTAGACCTATTTTATATAGTTTTCAAAGACATTATTGACAGCTAAGCTTTATTTTATTCATTGTCTTAAGTTTTGGAGAGAAGATAAATTTTCCTTCAGAGATTAATTGGAAATCCTTTGGTTTTATATTGATATCTATATCTATTATTTATTAAGACTATGATTTTTGTTATTGCTTCCATGTCTGAGTAAACATCTTGTTAGGTTTATGGATTTCATTTTCTTAATGTCAAACTGATAGTCATAGGATTGCTAGGTTATCTATAGATCTTTACACCAGGGGGCTTGTAATACTAGGATCTAGAGTAGTGGAATAACACAAGAGTGTGACTGATTGCTTGAACCTAAAATCATAGGACAATTGAGAGGCACGAGAGTGCAATTAATTAACAGAACCCGAGCCCTGTGTGGATTAAATATCTAGGCGCATACGAGAGTTGGTCTAGGATCTAGTTGAACATTATTGATATTTTTGTTAATCTTTGTCTAAAGGTAGTATCGATCATTACCCAAGAATTGGTATCGATCGATGCTTGATCCTTGTTTGCATGCGAGACCTGGAACACAGAACTTAGGGATCTGATTAGTAATTGAATGCGAGAGCTGGATTACTTGCTTATTGAATTCGAGTTCTAGAATTTGATCTATAAAACCCTTAGCATCATTGATTTGTGTTTTGAATCTATTGATTGATAAATCCCTAGACCTAGCTTTTTCATCTTATTGTTATCAAACCAATCACATGCTTACTTGTCTACTATTACTTCTTTAATAAATTGTTAGCCTAGCCTAATCTAAACATCTATAGTCTATTGTGGCCACACTCCCTATTGATTCGATCCCTAAGTACTACAATTGAACCTCTTATTTGAGAGAGTAAAAAGCAGCTTATAGGGTTAATTTGAAGGTGCATAATAAAAGCTACATCAAATTTGGGGTTGTTGCCGGGGAGTGAGGATCGCCGTTTGACTTTATTAATAGGTTTAGTCTAGGTTTTTATTTTCTGTTTCAGTTACTTACATAAAACTTTTCCTTGTCTTTCAGGTACATACAGAGCAGTACCAGGAGCAACAAGGAAAAATACTTACTTTCCTCATATCCAACAGCTATTAAACGCACCATCCGCAGAGAGAAACGTCTAGCACCGATCGACAACAACACTTCGACATCGATCGACATTACTCTTGGACGAACATCGATCGACACTTCTACTCTGCCATCGATCGACGGTAACCGGCGAATATAGATGGTTGCGGCACTTATTATGACTAGGGATGGGAATGGAGACCTGAATGACCCTGAGGGTTATATGTGTAATGCAGCAGGTTAAAACTAGATGCACAAGGGGCTGTAATCCCTGAGCATCGATCGATATCAGAGTTGATCAGCCCTACTCGATTCTATATTAATAGGTATGCGATTCAAGGGGGTTAACGGCCAGATAAGACCTGCATACTTTACTCATGTGAGAGAGCACCCCTTTCATGGCCTTCCCCATGAAGATCCCATGGACCACATTGAAACACTAGAGGATTTTGTTTATAGCATCCTGGAGCATGAAGAAACTAAAGACTATCTTCTATGCAAGTTATTCAAGTATTCTCTCTCAGGAAATGCACTTGTTTGGCTGAAACTTCTACCACTAGGATCTCTCACTACCTGGGATGACGTCAATACTGTGTTTCTGAATAATTTTGTTGATGATGTAAAGACCGAAGAGCTAAGGGATAAGATTTTGACATTCTCTCAGGGACCCACTGAAGGGTTTAGAAGCCCTTGGGACAGATTTAGGGGGTACCAAAAAGACTGTCCACATCATGGTTTCACGGAGGTTCAACTGCTGGGATTCTTCTGCAAAGGTATTGATGCGCAGTATCATATAATGTTGGATCATCCAAGCGAAGGGAACTTTGGGACTAGGACTCCAGAGGAAGCTAAGAGACTGATTCAGAACTTTGTGTCTAGCAACAGTATTAGGAATATGGATACTCACATAATGCAATCAGGTGTTATGAATATTGACAAGATCATTGAGGTCAAGGAAAAAACTGATTTTGTACATGAATTTTCGTTGGTTGAACATGATGCAGAAGAGGACGAGAATCATATAAATGAAATCTGTTTTCAGGACCATATTCAGAGGATGGAATCTATGATGGAACGAGCCATAGAAATTCATTATAAGATGAGTGCATACTTAAATCTGTGGTTGGGTTCTATCCACAAAGAGCTGAATAGAAAATTAGAAGCCATGAACACCCATGTCAGGATGCTAAACACCCATAATTATCAGACAACAGAAGCTGTGAAGAGGTAAGAAGCTCTAGTTAAAGGGAAATCTGGGGAGAGCAAGAGGCACCAGGTTGATGCCATCTTAGATAATGACTTTGGGCAAGTAATCGAGCATGAGAAGCTGGAAGAAGGTGCTTTTCTAGTCGAAAGTTCAATGAATTTTGACAGCTCACACTGATGTCGATCGATACCATCAGATGAGCATCGATCGACACCCATGGAAGAGTATGTAGGAAAGTTGAAAATTCAGAGCCACTCAGAATTCGCCACATGACACACCCGCTTCCTGTCAACCCGTATTGTGTTAAAACCGAATCTTTCGATCGACACAACCAGGACAATATCAATCGACATCAACGGGCGACAAACGATTGAGGACAGCAGACGAGCGTCGATCGACGACAGCAAATGAGCGTCGATCGACGACAGCAGACGCGCTTTGATCGACACACACCCATGTCAAGCCGTAATGCACACCTCTCATCAGAAAGGCCAACAGTGAAGACCAATTGGTAGGATGTCGATGCACCAGAACAAGGACAATTGATTCCGGCTGAAACCCCTTTCGTTGACAGTATCGATCGACACTACACACCATATATCGATCGACACCAGCTGGACGAACATGAATCTGTCATAGACAAGCATGCAGCAAAAGAAAGAAGTCCAAAGAAGAGAGTGAGATCTAGAGAACCCTATGTTCCCAAACATCTCAGGAGAGAAGCTTACAAGGTTGAACATGATGGATTTCAAAAGAGAGTGAAGAGGGTCCCTAAGGATGTGTCTTTCAAGGATGCATATCACCAGTATAGACTTAGTAATATCTTTAGAGAGAGCAAGGAGACGGATAAGGATATTAAGTTGCTGTTTAATATGGTCAGTCGTAAATCCAAGAAGACACTGAACAAGGAACAAGATCCTGGGAAGTTTCTGACTCCTTGTGTATACATGACACCAATTTCCCATACGCCTTATGTGATATTGGATCTGCAGTCAGCATCATGGCCAAGGACACTGTCGAGCTGTTAGGTTAAAGGTGGAACCTTCTCAAGGTAGCTTCACCTTCGCTGATAACTCCAAGGTAAACTCAGCAGGCATGATCAAGAATGTTAAAGTAGAGATAGGTGAATGCACTGTTCCTGTGGACTTTAATGTTTTGGGAAGCAAATCAGGTCGAGAATCTTCTCTTATCTTTGGAAGCGCCTTTATGGCTACAGTAAGGGCAGTTTGTGATCTCAAGAAGAATAGGATATGCCTTAATAATGTTGATGAAAACGTCTTCTACGATCTTGTGGGAAAAACCAAAAGTGCGGGGTTTATGTCATGGATACAGCCGTCTGAAGATCCAGCACCTGCACCTGATTCAAACCGCGAAACCACAAAACCAGCATCACTGTCAATTGACCCTCTCCTAATAGCGTCGGTCGACACTCTCAAGATTTTAGAGCAACCTGTGATTGAAAAGCCTAAGTCTGGGGGAAGGGCCAGGAAGAAGAAAAGGAAAAACAAGGTAGATACATATTTCTTGTCTCCGGTTCCTTCGCGATGTTATGAGGGAAGTCTTGAGTATAGGATGTGCTGCAAAGGAAGTATGCAAACTTTTACCAAGGTCAGGGTGCTATGTGATCCAGAGATGAAAGACAAAGGGGAAGCTTTTGCAAGAGCTTTTATCAACAGCATCAACAAAATGAGGAAGAGGGACACTAAGAGCTGTTCTGGAGTAAATTATCCCTCTCATCCGGACTGAATCAGAATTCCCAAACCTCGAGCTTAAGACTATAACCAAGCGCTGAGTGGGAGGCAACCCACTGTTTAGTAAGTTTTTATATAGGTTTTACTTATACTACTATTTATTTCAAGTTTCATTTTATATTTACAGACTATTTTACACATGCCAACCATCGATCGACACCCTCTTACAGAGAGAGGTATCGAGTTTTCTATTTAAGCTATTTACTTATGATTTAATTTTTCCTAACCAGTTTGGGACAGATTACACTGGGGACAGTGTAATTTAAGTCTGGGGGAGGTTCGCTAACGCTATTTGATTTGTTTTGAGTCTTATTTACTATATATATATATATATATATATATATATAAGTTTTTCAAAAGTTTTATTCAGTCAAGAAGGGGACTATGATCAAGATTTATTATTGACTAACTACACTTTAGCACCATTCTTAGAAGGTTATTTGCAGAGATTACTAAAGATACCAAAGTGGATCATCCTGCCACTATTTCACACTTGATTAGAAAGTTTGAAGGAACTGAAGCTGATTTCGAACACTAATCCTGACATTATTTGCTTGCTTTGGGATTTGGTATACATTGGATCGGATTCCTTCTGAAAGTCTGGAAGGTAAAAATCTTTGTGCTTCTGATTCCCCTCTCTCTCCCCTTCAGATTAAAAAAGGAGTCAAACAAGATTTGGTGGCTTCTACAACCATTAAAGCTTGATTCATATGATCCTAGAAAGAGATAAAGGTCAAAAAGAAGTGAACATGATCTGGTGGCAAAAACCATTAGGCTGATTCATGGAAGTCTACCCAAATATCTCAATCAATTAAAAAAAATAAAATGATACCTTCAAAATGAGGGAGACATTGACTGAGAAGAGAGAGAGAAAATGAATCAAAGAAGGCTACCTGTGTGTTCAGATACTTGTAGAGGTAAGAGTCCATATATCCTTTGATCGACAATACAAAGGTAAAGCCTGCACTTTTATTTTATGCAAAGAAATGAAATCAATAGAGGGCGAGCCAGACTAGTCTTCGCTAAGTTGTTGGTATAATGGATTTGGTTGCTATACTAGGATATGATATATAAAATTTCTCTGTGATTGACTTGATAGGATATGGTTGCAACAAATTATGGTGATAGTTATACTTAGACATTATGTGAGTCTCCGCTTTTCAAAACCTCTTTCACAGGGTTGTTTGCTTAAGGACAAGCAAAAGGTTAAGTCTGGGAGAGTTGATAGGGTCTGATATTTACCACTATTGTGCCATGATATCAGCCCTATTTAGAGTCTATTATATGTGTTTGGAGTATGTTTTAGAGTATTTTCAAGTTCAGGTACGTTCCGGAGAACTTTGGTGATTCTGGAGGTTTTACAGATGCAGAACTACAAAAATGCATAACTCTTTAGGGAGATTTGTTTTAGAACCCCAATATTTTATCTATGCATTATATTCAGATTATTATTCTTACTTTGATTATGTCTGAGTAGTTATCAACTAGATTTAGGGTTGAATGATAGCAATCATGGATTAGGACAAAAGTAGGATTGCTAGGTTTAGTTAATATCCATCAATTGAGTTGTGCTTAATTCTTGCATTCTAGACTAGCTAACTAGGATCTCGAAAGTAGGACATGGACGACTACGAGAGTAGGTTCTGTGCCATAAAAGACTCCATTGAACTAGGTTGTTAGGCGCATGCGAGAGCTGGTTTAATTAGCTTGGTGAACATATCAAATCTCGTTCACACTTCCTTTTGATTTCACCGTCGATCGACACTAGGACTTAGCCGTCGATCGACACTAGGACTTAGCCGTCGATCGACACTAGGCCTTAGCCGTCGATCGACATTAGGCCTTAGCCGTCGATCGATGGTCTTTCCTTTGGATCGCATATGAGAGTTGGAGTTAAAAGGGTTAGAATAGTTAATATTTGAGTTCTAGAATATTTACATATCCGTGCTTCTTATTCTATATAATTCATTGAGCTTGAAACCTTAGATCTAGCATATTTACATTAGCATCTAGTTAGTTTAGTATTATATTTTCATATTTACATTATTAGAATAATTCCATATTTATACTATTAGCATATTTCCATTTTGCATCTATACCTTCCAGTAATGAATATTTCCTTTGATTGATTACTTGTTACAATATATACAATCATCTAGCTTAACCTTTAGAAATAAAAAATCAATTGTGTGCCATTGTTCTCTGTGGATTTGATCCCTAAGTACTACACATGATCTCTCTTGGCAAGAGTATTTTTGTGTGTGTTATGATTAAGGGTTAATTTGATAGTTAATTATTTAGGATATTTACACCTTGCTAGAACAATAAACACACCCATGTCAAATTTGGCACCGTTGCCGGGGAACATTGATCGCCATTAGATTTAATTTCTAGGGTTTAGTCTGGGTTTGTTTTTACTGTCAATTTACTGATTTTTTTTTTCTTTTTTTTTTTCAGGTGCGTGCAAAAGAGTACCAAGAGCAATAAAGGCCAAGATTTACTATTCTTTGACCCATAGAAACTCGAACGTACGATCTGCAAAGAAAGACGATAAGCATCGATCGACGACAAACACTCAGAGTCGACCGACACTTCTTTACGGACAGAATCGACCGACGTCAGAACACTAGCATCGATCGACAGCATCTCACCCGCATCTATTGACGACAGCAGACAAGTTCAAATGGTTGTGCCTATAATAGTGGTTCAAAATGAGAATGGAGACTTACATGACCTCAACGGTCATCTGCGTAATGCAGAAGGTTAACAGATAGATGATTAAGGGGCTGTAATCCCTGATACAAAAGCAGAAGCAGAAGCAGACGCTGCATTAGCTCAACCGGAAACTAACGCCCAAGCTGCTCAGAGAACGCTGGCTAACTACAACCGTCCAAACCAGTTATACGCCAGCAGATCCGCCATTCGTCCTCCAGCTTTTTAGAGAAACGATTTTGAAATCAAGCTCACAGACACCTTACCATGGGTTGCGACATGAGCACCCTATGGATATCTGGAGCGATTTGAGGATCTAGTGACTGCTATTAAAGCCAATGGAGTCCATGAGGACTATCTTTTCTGTAAGTTCTTCAAGTACTCACTTGCTGGAGAAGCTTCATATTGGCTTAAGAAAATACCACCAGGATCTCTGACATCCTTGACTAACATCAAGAACACTTTCTTGCGTAACTTATTTGATGACGCAAGAGCAGAAAATCTGAGGAGCAAGATTGCTACTTTTTCATAACAAACTTCAGAGTCTTTTAGAAACTCGTGGATCATATTCAAGTAATATCATAGAGACTGTCCACATCATGGGTTCAACGAAGTGCAGCTTCTTAGCACTTTCTTCAGAGGTATTGGATTACAATATCAGATGGCTTTGGACACATCTAGTGAAGGAAATTTCAGCACCATAAGCCCTGAAGAAGCTACAAGATCTATTTGGAATCTGGCATCTAGTAGCAGCACCAAGAACACTAACTTTGAGAGAAGAAAATCAGCTCCAGCTGTAAGCAAGGATCATATTGAAGAGGTCAAGGCAAAATTGGATAGTGTTCAGAGGTTTTTCAAGAAGCATGTTACTTTTGCATAAGTAGAAGCAATTGAATCTGGAGAAGATGAGACTGAAGAAGAAGATGTAATCTACATTGATGGGAATAGTTTTCAGAGACAAGGGAATCCATGCTTCAATAGGAACCCCTATGGCACAGGTCAAAGGAGTAACTTTAATCAGAATTTGCAGCGAAGGCCCTTCAACAACAACATGACTTATGGATCTTCCTACTACCAGAATCCTCCTCCAGAAGGTCGGGAAAGCAAGATTGAAGCAAGGGTTACAACCTATCAGGCCCGACGAGCGGTCCACAGAGCGCTGCATACACGCGAATTAGCTTCCGAGGTCGAGCATTCGCAGCAAACTCGCAGGCAGGAGAGACCTTGAGTCAGAAACTTAGCACTTGTTTGATTTTTAGCACTCGTTTTAGAGGGACAACAAAAAAAAATGACTGTGGATATCAATGGAAAGATAGATGGTTTGTACCTCAACGTCAATACCAAGTTTGAAAATCTCAACACTCATGTGAAGAAATTGGAGAATCAAGTTATGCAAACAAGTGAGACTATTAAGAAGCATGAGAGCTTGATTAAGGAGAAAATCCAGGCTGGACAAAGGCACCATGTCAATGCATTGATTGATGATGATTTCTGGCAGGAATTCAAGAGAGAGAAGCCCCAAGATAAGGATATTTCGTGTGAAAAATTCCACATCACTCGGCACATCTCATTCGCATCAATCGACACCAACCAGAGTGAATCGATCGACGGTGAAATCTACAGAATCAGTGGATTCATTTGAATCGACTAACATTGATCGACACCGTTTTCGTGACATCAATCGACAGAGTGACAAAAGAATCAATCGCCAGTACACAGTTAGCATCGATCGACAAGAGAGAAACCCAGTTCAACTACCGAACCTCAATACGAGTTTGATTGTACGTCCAACCGTGACAGTTTCAGAACAGAATACAGACACATCTGAAGATATGGATACTGATAGAGAAGATGAGGACACTCAAAGAGGAGGCAAAAGATCCTCAAACATCAACGCAGAGAAGCCAATGAAAAGGAGATAGATAGCTTTCCTAAAAGAGTTTTTAAAATTCTTCTAGATATTTCTTTTGATGAAGCTTATTATACTCACAGATTGTGGATGTTTTTCAGGGAAATAAGGGAGACAGGTGATATTAAGAGATTATGTTCAATCACCTCAGAGAAAAGATGAAGCAGAGGACCTGACTAAAGAAGAAACATAATCCAAGAAAATTCGTGGTTTTATGCTTCATCAAAGGAAACAAAAATCCCAACGCCCTTTGTGACACTGGATCTTCAGTGAGCATTATGCAAAAGTCAATGGCAGAGGAGCTGAACCTGAAAGTGGAACCCTCCAACGATTTCTTTACATTCGTAGACTGCTCAAGAGTGAATTCAGGAGGGATGGTAAAACATGTTCTAGTGCAGATCAACAATACATTATTTCCAACAAACTTTCATGTGATGGACATCAAGATAGATTGGAACTCTTCTCTACTACTTGGGAGAGCATTCATGGCTACTGTGGCAGCCATATGCCATATGAAGTTAAACATGTTGTATCTATCTCTAATTGATCAAAATATTTTTATGAACCTGTCAAGAATAAGAACAAGGCTACCTTGATCGGATTGTGCAATGATGCAGAGCTTGTGGCCACATGCTTCTGCGATTATGATTTCGGTGAGGAATCGGAAGAAGGAGCATCGATCGACACCCAAACCAACCCACCGACGGCCATACAGTTCAACAATCGATCGACACCCACCCGATAGAATCGACCGACACTCAAACACCCAAACAATTCAACACCTATCATGGCAATTTCAATTACAATACAGCCTACCTCGAGTACGACGAAGACTGAAAAGACGAAGAAACAATTGAATACCAAGGTATTGCTATGGAAGAGGCTGGTGTTTTTCATGTTTCCCATCAACATAGGAAATTGACATAGATCAACGGTAACCATACACCATCGATCGATACTGAGAATGAAGCAGAAACTGAACGAGATTCAACTGCAGAACATGAAAGGGAATATGATTATCTACAACCAGATGAGTTCGGTATTATGAGAGATCCAGATGGTAATGCAAGAGCTATGGATGGGAGAATTCTACATGTCACGAAGGAAGATGTGGCAGATATACTTGCAATGGCTAATGGAGATGGAAACCTTTTTTCCCATTAGTTTGATTATCAAGCATCGTCAATGGTCCACATACACCATCGATCGACACCAACCCGGCATGCCAAGGATACGGTAGAGCTTACGAAGAACACGATGCACATTACAGAGAGGAAGAACTGATTGAGTCTCGCAGACTGGCACTGTAAGAAGATGACTGGGTAATGAATGCGAGAGTGGGCAATCAAGCATCGATCTTCATCATATCTTGGCCATCAAACAAAAACCAGAACAACTACTTGGAGGAGAAGATACAGAAGATGATTATCTCAGACAAGATGAGTTTAGAATTTCAGAGATACAGAAGGACGTGCACGATATCTTTATGGGAGAATTCTAAATATACCTAAGAAGTATGTAGCAGACTCCCTTGTTATGGCTAATGGATCAAGAGATTTAGCTGGACAACAATAACAACCATCGATCGATGCACATGTACCGACATCGAGCGACAGCAAGGAGCAGAAGCACGATCCCATCTAAATTCAAACATCGATCGACAACAAGAAGGATGCATCGATGGATACCACCATTCCAAGAGTCCATGAGTTATGTACATCTAACCCCTTTAGTTCAGAAACTCTAGGACCGATCAGTTGGATAAATCCCCTACTAATAGCCGGTCGCATAGAGTATGGAACGAGAGCTTTTGATGGCAGATGAATTTTCATTTGGAAAAAGAAAGATGAGTATGGCATCTACAGAGATGAGAATGGTAATGCAAAAGCTATAGATAGAAGAATTTTTAATGTGCGAGAAGAAGATATCAGAGCAGTTTAATAGAGAGCTATTATGTTGAGTACAGTTACATATGTTAACCTGAACATGGAGCACAGATCGCTATGTCCAAGCAGAAGCAAGAAACATACAGTAGAGCAGAGACTGACGATCTTGTGAATGAGATCTACAAAGCTCAAGAGATGTCATTAGAAGATTTCTACAGGAGGCTTGATGATGTCTACTATCCTATAGACAAGTGCCTCACCGGTTTGACTACACGCATTGATGAGATGAAGCAAAATTTGAATATTGTTCAAAGACAGCATGTGAGGGGACCAGATAAGGTGACATCGATCGACGACAACATCATGCCATCGACCGATACTGATTTCGACAGACAAAACTACGCAGCAGAAAAACAATTAGAAGACATGTTCAATGAGATTGCTTTTTCTCAGAGCCTGATGAATGAGAAAGCTAGAGGAGATGAAGCAATGAGAAACTTCGTTGGAACATGGTTTCAGAAGAGAAAAAAAGATGTAGACACTTGTTTTCCAAGTGTTGATCCACCTCCATTCTAGTCAAAAAGTTTAAAATGTCGAGCTTAAGACTATAACCAAGCGCTGAGTGGGAAGTAACTGTCGATCGACACTAGGCATTAGCCGTGGATCGATGGTCTTTCCTTTTGCTCGCATACGAGAGTTGGAGTTAAAAGAGTCAGAATAGTTAATATTTGAGTTCTAGAATATTTACATATTCGTGCTTCTTATTCCCTATAATTCATTGAGCTTGAAACCCTAGATCTAGCATATTTACATTTGCATCTAGTTAGTTTAGTAATGATAAGATTATTTATTACCAGTTTTAGGCCATGTTAAAGGCTCTATCTAGGGTTTATTATGTGTGTCTTGACTATGTTTTAAGGTCTTTACAGGTTGAGGTACGTTTTCGAGATATATGGAGATACTTGGAGCATTCAGACCATTTAGAGGAGAATCATTCGTAGCTGATCATTGAGAGAGTCGAAGTACAAGACTGCCGTCGATCGACAGCACTATCTTGACATCGACCGATGTTACATGACCAAGATCAATCAATGCTGACCACTTGCAATCGGTCAATAACCAATTCGCAGACAGCTGATTTCAAGCCCAAGTTAGAGACAAGACACAAGATTACAAATAGACCACTGGACGAGTTTTGATCTAGATTTTAGGGTTTTATATTTATACTTTATGTATGACAGGGGCAGAGAGGGCATACGTACGAAGACGTACAGTGCTAAGTTCTAGGTTCTTTAGTATTCTATTTAAAGAGAAGATTTATAACTCTTTAGGGAGATTTGTATTGGAACCCTAGTGTTTTCTCTATGCATTATATTCAGATTATCATTCTTACTTTGATTTTGTCTGAGTAGTTATCAACTAGATTTAGGGTTAAATGATAGCAATCATGGATTAGCCCAAAAGTAGGCTTGCTAGGTTAAGTTAATATCCATCAATTGAGTTGTGCTTAATGCTTGCATTCTAGAGTACCTAACTAAGATCTCGAAAGTAGGACATGGACGACTACGAGAGTAGGTTCTGCGCCAGAATAAACTCCATTGAACTAGGTTGTTAGGCTCATGTGAGAGCTGATCTAATTAACTTAGTGAACATATCAAATCTCGTTCACACTTCCTTCTGATTTCACCATCGATCGACAACAGGTTTTAGCCATCGATCGATGGTCTTTCCTTTTGCTCTCATACGAGAGTTGGAGTTAAAAGGGTCATAATAATTAATATTTGAGTTCTAGAATATTTACATATCCGTGTTTCTTATTCCCTATAATTCACTAAGCTTGAAACCCTAGATCTAGAATATCTACATTTACATCTAGTTAGTTTAATAACATATTTTCATATTTACATTATTAGCATATTTACATTATTTGCATATTTCCATATTGCATCTACACTCTCCAATAAGGAATTTTTCTTTAGATCGATTACTTGTTACCAATATATATATAATCACCTAGCTTAAATATTAGGAATAAGAAATCTATTGTTTGCCATTGTTCTCTGTGGATTCGATCCCTAAGTACTACACCTAATCTCTCTTGGCAAGAGTATTGTTTTTTGTGTTAGGATTAAGGGTTAATTTGATAGTTAATTGATTAGGATATTTATACCTTACTAGAACAGTAAAAACACCACATGTCAAATTTGGCGCCGTTGCTGGGAAACATTGATCAACATTAGATTTAATTTCAACGGTTTAGTCTAGTTTTTTACTTTCAGTTACTGATTTTTCTTTTCCTTTGTCTTTCAAGTGCATGCAAAATAATACTAGGAGCAATAAAGGACAAGAATTAATATTCTCAGATCCACAGAAACTCGAACGTACGATCCGTAAAAAAAATGACAACTATCGATCGACGGCATACAATCAGTATCAACCGACACTTTTTTACGGATAGCATCGAACGACATTGATCACCTTGCCTCGATCGAGAGCATCTCACCCGCATCGATCGACGACTGCAGACAAGTTCAGATGGTTGCACCTATAATTGTGGTTCAGAATGAGAATGGAGACTTGCATGACCTCAACGGTCATCTGCGTAATGCAGCAGGTCAAAAGATAGAAGATCAAGGGGCTGTAATCCTTGATACAAAAGAAGAAGCAGAAGCAAACGCTGCATTAGGTCAACCGGAAGCTGACGCCCAAGCTGCTCAGAGAACGCTGGCTTACTACAACCGTCCAGACTAGTTCTACGCCAACAGATCCGCCATTCGTCCTCCAGCTTTTTAGAGAAACGATTTTAAAATCAAGCCCGCTTTCTTCGGACTTGTAGCGCAGACACATTACCATGGGTTGCGACATGAGCACCCTATGGATCATCTGGAGCTATTTGAGGATCTAGTGACTACTATTAAAGCCAGTGGAGTTCCTGAGGACTATATTTTCTGTAAGCTCTTCAAGTACTCACTTGCTGGAGAAGATTCATATTTGCTTAAGCAACTACCATCAGGATCCCTGACATCCTGGACTGACATCAAGAACGCTTTCTTGCGTAACTTCTTTGACGACGCAAGAGCAGAAGATCTGAGGAGCAAGACTGCTACTTTTTCATAAGAACCTTCAGAGTCTTTTAGAAACTTGTGGATCAAATTCAAGTCATATCAGATATACTGTCCTCATCATGGGTTCAACGAAGTGCAGCTGCTTAGCAATTTCTTCAGAGGTATTGGATTACAATATCAGATGGCTTTAGACACAGCTAGTGAGGGAAACTTCAGCACCAGAAGCCCTGAAGAAAATACTAGATTGATTGAAAATCTGGCATCCAGCACTAGCAACAAAAACACCGATTTTGAGAGAAGGAATTCAGCTCCAGCTGTGAGCAAGGAGCAAATTGAAGAGGTCAAGACAAAACTGGATAGTGTTCAGAGATTTTTCAAGAAGCATGTTACTTTTGCGGACGTTGAAGTAATTGAGTCTGGAGAAGATGAGATTGAAGAAGAAGATGTAAACTACATTTATGGGAATAGTTTCCAGAGACAAGGGAATCCAGGCTTCAATAGGAAATCCTATGGCACTGGTCAAAGGAGTAACTTTAATCAGAATTCGCAGCGAAGGTCCTTCAAAAACAACATGACTTATGGATCTTCCTAGCTACTACCAGAATCCTCCTCCAGAAGGTCAGGAAAGCAAGATTGAAGCAATGGTTGACAGAGTTTTAGAGAGACAGCAGAAGATGACTGTGGATTTCAATGGGAAGATAGATGTTCTGTATATCAACCTCAATACCAAGTTCGAAAACCTCAGCACTCATGTGAAGAAACTAGAGAATCAAATGATGCAAACAAGTGAGACCATTAAGAAGCATGAGAGTTTCATCAAGGAGAAAATCGAGGCTGGGCAAAGATACCACATCATTGCATTGATTGATGATGATTTCTGGTAGGAACTCAAGAGAGAGAAGCCTCAAGATAACGATTTTTGTGTGGAAAATTTGGTTTCACTCGGCACTTCTAATTTGCATCGATCGACACCAATCGGAGAGAATCGATCGACGGTGAAACCTACAGACTGAGTGGCTTCGTGTGAATCGACTAACATCGATCGACACCATTTTCATAACATCAATCGACAGAGTGACAAAAGAGTCGACCGACAGTACACACATAGCATCGATTGACAGGAGAGAAACCCAATTCGACTACTGAACCTAAATGCGAGCTTGATTGTACATCCGACCATGACAATTTCAAAACAGAATAAAGACACATCTGAAGCTATGAATACTGATAGAGAAGATGAAGGACACTCAAAGAGGAGACAAAAGATCCCCAAACAGCAACGCAAAGAAGGCAATGAAAAGGAGATAAATAACTTTGCTAAAAGAGTTTTAAAATTCCTCTAAATACTTCTTTTGATGAGGCTTATTATACTCACAGATTGTGGATATTTTTTTTAGTTAAACAAGGGAGACAGATGATGATATAGAGATAATGTTCAATCACCTCAGAGAGAAGATGAAGCAGAGGACTTGTCTGAAGAAGAAAAGTGATCATGGAAAATTTGTGGTTCCATGCTTCATCAAAGGAAACAAATATCCCAATGCCCTTTGTGACACTGGATCTTCAATAAGAATTATGCCAAAGTCAATGGCAGACGAGCTGAACCTGAAAGTGGAACCATCCAACGATTCTTTTACATCCGTAGACTGCTCAAGAGTGAACTCAGGTGGGATGGTAAAAGATGTTCCAGTGCAAATAAACAATACATTATTTCCAACAGACTTTCATGTGATAGGCTTTCATGTGATGGACATCAGGATAGATTGAACTCTTCTTTACTACTTGGGAGAGCATTTGTGGCTACTGTGGGAGCCATATGCGATATCAAGTTAAACAAGGTGTATCTATCTCTAATTGATCAAAATATTTTTATGAACCTGTCAAGAATAAGAACAAGGCTACCCTAATCGAATTGTGCAATGATGCAGAGATTGTGGCCACATGTTTCTGCAATTACGAGTTCGGTGAGGAATCAGAAGAAGGAGCATCGATCGACAACCATACAGCTTAACAATCGATCAACACCCACCCTATCGCATCGGTCGACACCCACCCTATCGCATCGGTCGACACTCAAACATTCAAACAAGCCCACACCTACCATGGCGATTTCAGTTACAACACAACCTACCTTGAGTATGACGAAGACTACATAGATGAAGAAACAATTGAATACCGAGGGATTGCTATGGAAGAGGCTGGAGTTTTTCATGTTTCCCATCAACTTGGGAAATCGACATCGATCGACGGCCACCATACACCATTGCTCGATACTGAGGATGAAGCAGAAACCGAACGAGATTCAACTACAGAACGCGAAAGGGAATATGGTTATTTACAACAAGATGAGTTCGGTATTATGCGAGATCCAGATGGTCATGCAAGAGCTATGGATGGCAGAATTCTACATGTCTCGAAGGAAGACGTGGCAAATATACTTGCAATGGCTAATGGAGCTGGAAAACCTTTTTGTCCACCATTTTAATAATCAAGCATCGATCGACGGTCCACATTCAACATCGATCGACACCAATCCGTCATACCAAAGTTACTGGAGAGATTACGGAGAACACAATGCAGCTTACAGAGAGGAAGAACTTATTGAATCTCGCATCATGGCACTGGAAGAAGCTAGCTGGATAATGAACGCGAGAGTGGGCAATCCAACATCTATCCTCGACATATCTTGGCCATCAAACGACATCAAACAAAAATCAGAACAATTACTTGGAGCAGAAGATACAAAAGATGGTTATCTCAGACCAGACGAGTTTAGAATTTTCCGAGATACAGAAGGACGTTCACGAGATATTTACGTGAGAATTCTCAATCTACCTAAGGAAGATATAGCAGACGCCCTTGTTATGCCTAATGGATCAGAAAGTTTATTTGGACAACAACAACAGCCATCGATCGACGCTCATGTACCGACATCGATTGACATCAAGGAGCAGAAGCACGAGCCTATCTAATATCAAACATCAATCGACAACAAGAAGCTTGCATCGATCAATACCACCATTCCAGAAGTCCACGAGTTCTGTACATCTAACCCCTTTACTTCAAAAACTTCGGGACCGGTCAGTTGGATAAATCCATACTGACAAACGGTCGGGTAGAGTATGGAAAGAGAGCTTTTGATACTGATGGCAGAAAGATTTTATTTTGGGAAAAGAAAGATGAGTATGGCATCTACAGAGATGAGAATGGTAATGCACGCGCTATAGACTGAAGAATTGTGATTGTACAAGAGGAAGATATCAGAGCAATTCTAGAGAGAGCTACTATGTTTGAGTACATCTACATATGTTTACCTGAAAATGCATCGCTATGTCCAGAAAGAAGCAAGAAACATATAGCAGAGCAGAGATTGAAGATCTTGTGAATGAGATCTACAACGCTCAAGAGATGTCATTAGAAGATTTCTACAGGAGGATTGATGATGTCTACTATCCTATAGACAAGTGCCTCACCGGTCTGACTACACGCATGGATAAGATGCAGCAAGATTTGGATATTGTTCCAAGACAGCATGCGAGTGGACCAAATAAAGTGACATCGATAGACGGCAACATTAGGCCATCGATCGATACTGATTTTGACAGACAGAAACCCGCAGCAGAAAAACAATTGGAAGACATGTTCAATGAGATTGTTTTTTTCTCAGAGCCTAATGAAGGAAGATATTAGGACATATCAGAGACTACAGCTGTCAGACTTAAAATGCTACAACGTAATATTGAGAATCTACAAAGGAGAATGCATTTAGTGGAGGTTACTAAGGAGATCATAAAGAATGAGAAAGACAGAGGAGATGAAGCACAGAGAAGCTTCTTTGGTACCTGGTTTCAGAATAGCAAAGAAGATGTAGACACTTATTTTCCAAGTGTTGATCCACCTCTATTCTAGTCAGAAAGTTCAAAACGTCGAGCTTAAGACTATAACCAAGCGCTGAGTGGGAGGTAACCCATTGTTTAGTAAGTTTTTACTTAGTTTTTACTTATACTACTATTTATTTCGGGTTTTATTTTATTCTATATACTATGTATACTACCATCGATCGACATCATAGAGGCACCATCGGTCAACACTGGATCGCGACGATGGATCAACCAAACCCGCCTACCATCGATCGACACTCTCTTACAAAGGGAGGTATCGAGTTTTATGCTCAAGTTATTTACTTATGATTTGATTTTTCCTAACCAATCCGTGGCGGATTACACTGGGGACAATGTAATTTAAGTCTGGGGGAAGTTCGCTAATGTTATTTTATTGTTTTTAAGTTTTATTTACTATCTATATATAGGTTTTTCAAAGATTTTTATCGAGTCAAGAAGAGGACTATGATCAAGATTTACTATTGACTAACCACACTTTAGCACCATTCTAAGAAGGTTGTTTGCAGAGATTACTAGAAATACCAAAGTGGATCATTATGCCACTATATCACACTTGCTTAAAAAGTTTGAAAGAACCGAAATTGATTTCCAACACTAATCCTGACATTATTTGCTTGCTTTGGGATTTTGTATACACTGGATCGGCTTCCTTCTGCAAGTTTGGAAGGTAAAATTATGTGTGCTTCTTATTCCCCTCTCTCTCCCCTTCAGATTAAAAAAGAAGTCGAACAAGATTTGGTGGCTACAACCGTTAAAGCTTGATTCATATAATCTTAGAAAGAGATAAAGGTCAAAAAGAAGTTAACATGATCGGGTGGCAAAAACCATTAGGGTTTGATTCATGGAAGCCTATCCAAACGTCTCATGCAATTAAAAAAAATGATACCCTCAAAATAAGGGAGACATTGACTGAGAAGAAATGAGAAGAGATAGAGGAAATTAATTAGAGAAGACTACATGTGTGTTTAGATACTTGCAGAGGTAAGAGTCTATATATCCTTTGATCGATACACCCAAGGTAAAGCCTGCACTTTTATTTTATGAAAATAAATGAAATCAGAAAAGAGGCGAGTCAGACTAGTATTCACTAAGTTGTTGGTAGAATGGATTTGGTTGGTATACTAGGATAGGGTATATAAAGTTCTCTGTGATTGACTTGATAGAATGTGGCCGAAATAAAGTTAGGTGACAGTTATACTTAGATATTATGTGAGTCTTCACTTTTTAAAACCTCTTTCGCAGGCTTGTTTGCTTGAGGACAAGCAAAATGTTAAGTCTGGGGGAGTCTGGACTGAAGGTTTCTTGGTAGTCTATTCCTTGGTTTTTTGATGGAATCCTTTAGCAACTAAGCGGACTTTGGAACTGTCAACATAACCATCAGTCTTTCTTTTATTGTGAAAACCAATTTACAACCCACAATATTTGCAGCAGCTGTTGGAGATTCTAAGTACCACGTGTGGTTTCTGAGCTGAACATTTATCTCCTCAATCAGTGCTTGTAGCCAGTGAAGTTCCTTGAGTGCTTCTGCGACAGAGGTTGGAATTTTCTCAGACCCAAGTGTACTAACTGCACTGAGATTGAGCTTTGCACAGGTTTGCATTGCCGTTGTGACTGTCTTGTTGGTTGTGGCGGAGGTGCAGAAATATTAGATGGAGCAGATGTGGTCGCCGGGTGTGTCTCTTGCTGAGATTGAGTTGAGATTTGTTGAGGGGTCTGTGTATCAGTGTCAGTTGCAGGAGGAGTAGTTTGTTGAACCGCTGGTTGGAATGTGGGCTGTTGCATGAGATATGGTGATGGAGAAACCGTTGTTGGTGCAGGTTGTGGCTTTGTAGAGATGACTGAACTGCTGGCGATTGATCATGTGTGTTACCTGCATCAACATCCTCAGTGACAATTTCAGATATTAGTGGGTTAGGTAATGCAAAAGGATTCACATATTCATGAATCACCACATGCCTTGTCGTATAAATTTTAGATGTTGATCTATCTAGACAAAAGTATGCACCTTGTGTCGTTGAATAACCTAGAATATGCATGGATTTGAACGAGAATCAAGCTTATGAGAAGTTTAAGGACGTAGCCATGGAAAGCATAGACAACCGAAAATTCTTAGTTTTGAATAGTTTGGAGCTTGCTGAAATAAACTTTCAAAAGGTGATTTCAGAGAAAAAGTCGGTGTTGGCATACGATTAATTAGATACACAGTCGTGGCTAATGCATACGTCCAGTAGACTTTAGGCATTAAAGCAAAGAGATGAGATTTGTTAAGAAAGAGAAGAGACAGAGGTTGAAGAAGAAGAAGATTACAGAGAAAAAAAATCACATCTTTATTTGCTCTGATACCATAAAGACCAATGGAATTCAGTGAGTATTATTGACAGAGCTAACCTCTCCTTTATACATGTACAGAGAAGACAATTACGGGAGATGAATATACAGAGAGTAATGGTGATAGATGGTGAGAATATACAATAATGAAGGCATATCTAGTTTCTATATTCCTATAGTGTCCTGGATATAATTCGGGTTCCACTGAATTTATCTTTGACCGAAGCAGATAGGTTTCCATGGAGAAGTGGACCAGACGATTTTGGTGAGCACTCCGTATCAGCGGAAACTTGGCGCCATATCAGGAGGCACATGGACAAGGTGCAGTGGAATAAAATTGTCTAGTTTCCTTAAGGCATTCCACAATATGCATTTATTACTTGGTTAGACATAAAAGAAAGGCTTGCGACAGGGCATCGTACAAGACACTGGGGTCAGCCACAAATTTGCCTCTATTGTGGAGAACCTGATGAGACTACAGATCATCTCTTCTTTGCCTGTCTTTACACGTTTACATTATTGTTAAAGGTGGTAGGAAGCCTATTTGGTGTTGACCCTGACCCTGACTGGGACACAACTCTGTCGCGCTTGCTGGAGGGTGGCTATGATTTGCTCACTTTCATTCACCTGAGATTGGTATTCCAGATTACTATCTACTTCGCCCAGCGGGAACGTAATGACAGAAAGCACAATGGCACAGTAAAGGCAGTGGAACAGCTCGCTCGGATGATTGATAAGACAGTGAGGAATCGGATTCTGTCAATTAAATACTACCAAAAGCTAAAGCTCGGTGGTCTTTTGCAAGTTTGAAACGATGGTTTAGTGCTCATCAGAGTTAAATTTTATTCGTAGTATATCTTCATAGCTCCCTCATTCTTTGTAGATATACATATATTTTTTCCAAGATAATCAATAAATTTAACATTTCATCAAAAAAAATCAATGAGTTTTATTAAGAAAAAATTGGAAAATAAAGACACTTTCTTCTTAGATTTGTCACAATAGGATTTGTAGAAGATTGTTTAGGTAAATAGGATTTAGTTTCCATTTAATACAATTATGCCCTTATATTTACCTAAATATAAATGTTATTTAGTTATTATTTTAGTTTTGTTAAAATTAATAAAGTAAAAATAAAGAAAACAATTAAATAAAGAAAAAAAGAAGAATCACGGTTTAAACAAAACATTTGCTGAAAAAAAATTACTTTACCTTCTCTTCTTTATCTCTCCTCCTCTTCACTGCCGACTCTTCAAGTCCCTGCAGTGGCGATTTACGGTGAAAGGGCTTCGTTTTTTTCCACCCGAAAGCTTTGTTTTTTCGATGTTAATCTCATTATTGTCTTCTTTTTCTTTGTTATCAGCCATAGATTGAAGAATTGGGGGTTTGTTCTTACTCTACGGTTTCGTACTATTATTCATCTTCTACCATCAATTTCATCAACATCTCACGCTTCTAAACACTAGGTTTGCCATTGCTCGTTTTGATTCTT